>APFE031195395.1:217624-229006 GCA_000404065.3 Pinus taeda | reverse complement strand
TCATTTATTTATATTTTTATTAATTTACCATACCTCTTTTATAAATATGGTATTTGGGCCTTTGGCCCATAGGATTCACTTAAATAAAACCTATTCTTGACAATGGGCGAATGGAAGGTTGTAACTCCTAATTTCAAGGGCTAAATTTACCTTTTTTACCCTCTCCCTTAAAATAAGGTGGGCTATTTGAGGTGATTTGTAAAAATGTACTATGATACAAAATATTCGCCCACTAAAAATTTAAAACCCCTTAATTTCGCCAAAGGGCGAACATTCGTCCCTAAAATTTTCTATGTTTTTAACACTTATTTCATCCATTTTTGCTTTTCTTTATCATGTTATTAATCATGGTTTATCATATAATTCTATTTTATAATGATTTATGCCCATATGAATGAATATTATTTATTCTCCTTTATTTCTAATAAAATGATGATTATGAATTATTTTATCAATGATAGTTTCAATAAATTAGTTGTAACATTATTCACCATTTTTAACCTCTAAGATAATTTCTAGATTGAAGATTTAACCATTAAATGTGCCAACTCAGAAATTCGTTGGAATAAGAAGTGACAGTTTTGCGGTTGCGATTCTGAGCAAATGAAGAAGAATTTGGAAAATCTGGAACATGGGTTTTGTCCAGAACGGACCCAATTAACTTTAGTAAAGAATAGTTTGCCCACATTCAGCTTTTACTGAGCGAAACGCAGGGTTCTTCGAGCACGATTTTCTCAGATTTGTTGTTGTGGCCGTCCTCCAAATCTCAGCTGCAAAGCCAAATTCGCCTTGCTCTTGTTGAAATATGGATGGAAATATATCTTCTTGTTGATCAACTTGTCGGAAACAATCTAATTTTTTAATAGAAATCTTGATGTAATTATCTCTATTGTAACTTCTCTCTGATCTCTCTATTTAAATGAAAACGGAGATCAAAGATGAGGATGGAAAAATGATGGCTAAGAGAATGGATAATTGAGGATTTAGAATTAGAGATTTAGAATTAAGAATTCATGATAGGATAGGAGGAAGAACGGATTGTTTCATGCTGTAAGTCTCAAAGCTTCAACTGTGGTAATGATTTCACCATTTAATGATTGATACCTGATTTGGGAGTTGCTGTTCATTCTTTTCATCTGAAGTAACCCAGCAACATCCGTTGGTGGCTAAGGGCCTAGCCTCTAGTGGAGTACGTTGCTGCTGCTGTATATTATATTTCTGGTTTATCCGTGGTTTGCTTAATCGACGTTATTTGGTAATCTGATGTATTTTGTAGTTTACATCACATGCTCTGTTATGTTTAATTTATTAAGGTTTCTAAAGACAGAACTATTGTATTGACTCTGCAACGTATCACTGTTCTTTTAAGTGTTGATATAATACTGTCGGTCTTTACAGAATACTGTTGCTGCTTAATTACAGAGCCTCTGTGCTGTGCACTTATTCATTGACATTACAGAATTCATCTTAGGAATTATGTTCTTTGCGATTGTTGGATCTATAAACAATGTTGTTCTATTTTGAAATGCAGTCGTACTCTTTCTAACTGAGATTGATAACTGGATCATATTACTATTAAAGTGTGTCGTGTGTTAAGTTATTATGCATTTGTATTTGGCTTTCAAGTGCTGTTCCATATTCTATCATTAATCAGTGTTGTTCTATTTACCGTGTGCTATTTGATTCATCTTTAAAGATAGGGGATCGCCATTTGATTTCTGTAGAACACGATTGTTGCATTTATTCTTGTAGACTAAGGCGTTGATGTTTCTTAAACCTAATTGCCATTACAGTTCCCGATTTGCTGTTCCATTTCTTAACTGTTGTTCCATTTTAGGTTTGTTGTTCTAATTCTTAATTGTTGTTCCATTTCTTATCTGTCGTTTCATTTCTTGTTATTTGTTATTTTGGTGTGCAGAACGATCTAAAACTGTAGTGGGCATTGGAATTTGTTGTCTAGTCCCCAGATTGATGATCTGTTCCTTGATTACTTTTGGTTACATCAGTTTCCAAAGGGATGAGTTATTGTTACTGGACCCTTGACTGATACATTGCTTATTTTTTTGAATGAATGATTTAGGCTTCAAGGTATTTTGTTGTAAGTAGATTTTCTTTCAAGCATTCATTTACTTTTGGATTTTAAGCACTATACTACAAAACATTATTCTTGAGTAAATGGCCACCTCAGACTGAGTATACTCTTGAAATAAAAAGTCATCCCTGGGTTGACAATTAATGTGATGTAATTAGGAGTTAAAAAGACACCTTTTTATCGCTCCACACCATGGTTCGTGGACAATGGTATTGTAATGAAGAAGGATATAAAAAGGAGTAATAGAAGAGTCATAGAGATAGCTGAGATAGAACGATAGAAGGGCAGGATTTCTATCTATTTTTGTCTATTCTGTACTTAGGCAAAGGGGAAGGCTCTTGCATCTGTGTGCGTGGAGACCTTGGTAAGTCCACAACTGAGTGCATGGGCCCTTGCAGTTATGTGCGTGGGGTTAGAAAGGATTGTAATTGAATATCTAAAGCATAATAAAGGCTTGCTTTCAAGAATTATCTGTGTATCTGTGTATTATTGTTTATCTCTGAATTTACTATGTTTTTGATCTATTGAATGCAATTAATCTAGAATAGTACTTAGTAGATTCGTGAAGAAGTAGATCTGTTTATTTATATGATGTTATGAATGTTTAGCACAATCGGTGAAGGACATAGATCTGTTAATGGTTAGATGCTGTAATTTCTGGGTTTTAAGGGTTAGGGTTCACGAAGGTCAAGATAAAGCCCTAAGTTTGTCAGAGGTACATCACATAGTCCTTTGGATGCAAAAACCTAGTTCTAGCATCCCCTAATACTGCCTCGGGTGAGACTGCATCATGCGCTATGCAAGTTGTTGCCGAAAAGGGCAGTAGTGTAGGGTTTCGTTGGTTAGTGCAACTAACTCTGAACCTGGGTCCAATCCCCCTCAAGCCAACATATGGTTAGGCCAACCAAACTGTTTTGGTGTCAAACTAAGCATGTTCCACTATACCTCAAAGGCACCACCCAGTTTGGACTTTAGTACAGATGGACAAAGGGAGTGAAGCTATGTGGCTTCACAGATGCAGATTGGGTTGGAAGTCTATCAGACCGAAAGAGTACATCAGGTGGAATTTTCAGCGTTGGGTCCATAGTGGTTTCTTGGTATAGCAACAAGCAAATATCAATGGAACTCAACTCAACAGAAGCAGAATACATGATTGCATGTCAAGCACCATGTGAGGCAATCTAGATGAGAAAGATACTTGTTAGCTTGTTTGGTCAAATCATGGATCCTACTATGATAATCAAAGTTGTATCAAACTCTATTAAAATCCTATTTTTAATGATCGATCCAAGCATATTGATATCTAGTATCACCATCTATGGGATTGTGTGCAGAGGCAAATTATGTTGTTGCAGTACATTCCAATAGAGGAACAAGATGTTGATATTTTGACAAAGGCCTTTTCAAGATGGAAGTTTGAGTTCCACAGGTGCAGGATAGGGGTGGTTGATAATAGCTTTCTTCTTGAGAGGGAGTGTTTAAAATGTTTAAGAAAATCTCAGTTTGACTTTTCCTTTGTTAAACTAGATAAAATTCGAATTTCTATTTCAGCAGAAATATTGGAGGTAGTTAACTGAGGTAACATGTAACGTGTCACTCAGTTAAATCAATTAATTAGAGTTGGGGATGTTGTCCTATTTGTTTTTCCATTGATGTCACCCATTGAATTCATGTACTCCTGAGTAAATATGTCAAGTCTTGAGTCTATTGTATATATGTTAAAGGATGTCATGCTGATGTAACCTACTATAATAAGTCCCAAAAGGTTTGTAGGAGTGGTGTCATGAGGTAACAATGCCTCATCTGAAGTTGAACTAACTTGTCAAGAAATCTAGTTGATGGTGTGTGTGATGTCTTGATGAAGTCTTAGATTTGGGTCCCTAATGTCAAGTTAAGTTTGAAGGGATGGTTTACATGTCACTTCATTCCCCTGAAGCTCTATTGCAAGTTTGAGGGTTGGATTCTTTATTTTAAGATATGCTTTGCCCCAGTTGCATGGATGGAGTCTCATTAGAGCATCTAAAACAGTAAATTCACATGGATAAAAGGCTATGGGAGAAACTCAAACATTAGAGTCATTGTATTACAGTTAGTATGGGAGTGTCTAAGGGAGAAAAGTCTCAGATGCATGGATGAAAGATTTTGGGAGCAATCGGACCTTTATACACACTGTCTCGTAGTTACTATGGGAGCGTCCAGAGTAAATTTTGTCTAGTGTTGTGTGCGCATCCAAGGGAAAACATGAAATTCTCTTTGGGTTTCTCATGCACTCTTGGAATTAAATTTTTGTTAGCGGATTTTATTTTTTAAATCTTCTAGAAAAATTTGGGATGAGTTGTGAGGGCCTCCAGAAAGTGATTAAGTTTGAAATTATCAAAAGAATTAGTGGACGGAGTGGTTTGATATGGTCAAAATGCCAATCTTAATCAATTCTGAAGTGTGTGAACAGGTTTTGTCTGAGATCCATCATCAGAATTATTAATTTACTTAACCATCTCCATATTCTATAAAATTAGAAGGAAAGAATATCAGTTGTGTGTTAGAAAGAAGTGTGAGTGAGTAAGTGAATGTGCATGTGTTGCAAGTGTGCATCAAGTGTGTCTTGTAGTGAGTTCAAAATTTCAGAGTTGTAGAGCAATTCAGAGATTAATCTTCAGCATTATTTGAGTGTTGTATGAAAAAATTGAAAATCAGTTTGAAGGGTGTGTAGAGAGAGTTTTGTTCTCTTAATTGGTGTGTGGGTTTGTGACTACATGAGTGTGAGATTTTGTTGCATGGTTTGATTATGCAACATCACATTTATTTCTGAATCATATCATAGAAAAAAAGTTTGTAGTTGGAGTAGGGGCTTCAAGCTTAGTGCATATTATTCATCTATTGTAGGAGTGGGTGCTCCAAGTTGGTTGTGGCCAACATTTCTAATTTTAGTCAAGGTGCTCCATTGCTAGTGGGTGCTAGCTAATGTGATGTAATGAGACTTTTTTTGAAGTAATAGATAATAGAAGAAGAAACAAATAGTTCAGTGGATTTTTGCTATGGAGGGGGTTTTTTCCACCTAAAATCCAAGTGTCTACATGTGATGATTATTTTTGCTTTTCATGTTTTTGATCATGCTATATTTTTCTAAAGCAATTTTCTGAATAAGTTTAATTTGCAGAAATATTTTTTGTAGTTTGTAATACTGATTTACCCCCCTCTCAGTATTACTTTTTTCTAACAATTGGTATGATATCTGACTCCTTTTCTGCAACTTGACTGTTGAAAGGAGAATTTGAGAAAGGACAATAGTCGATCATGATGTGAAAGTTCCATTTTTTTATGGTGAAAATTACAATTTATGGAGGATGAGAATGGAAGGGCATCTCATGAGTTTGGGTGTTGATGTATACTCTACTATGGTGTTCGGGTGTGTTGTTCTTGATGTTCTTGCTTCAGACAATGATGAGAAGAAGAAATATCAAAACAATGCCAAAGCCATAAATGCCATCATTTCAGAACTTTGTGAGAATGAGCTGATAAAAGTCATGCATTGCAAATCAGCTAAATAAGTTTGGGAAAAACTTGAGAATAAATATGAATGTGATGTGAAAGTGAAAATGTCGAAGCTCCAAACCTATAGGATGGGGTTTGAGAGTTTTAAAATGAAATTAGATGAAACTATTAAAGAATATTTTCAAAGAGTTGAATCAGTGACCAATTTGATCAAGAGCATTGATGAAAAGTTTGAAGATGAAATCATTATTTAGAAAATATTGAGGTCTTTACCAGCAAGATTTAACCCCAAGGTTTCTGTTATTAAGGAAATGTATGATTTGAGCACACTCACTATGGAGCGATTTCTTGGAATTCTTACAACTTATGAGATGCACATTATAGAAGAGAAATCTGAATCTAGTGAAGCTACTTTCAAAGCCTCCAAGAAGGTCAAGGCAATCACCAAGAAACTCAAGAAACTTCCAAACAAAATCAAGGAAGAGGAAGAGTATTCTAGTAGTGAATCTGATGAAGAATTTGCTCAGTTTTCCAACAAATTAAACATACGTATTGGAAAGTATAAAGGAAAACTTCCTTTCAAGTGTTTCGAGTGTGGAGAAGTTGGAAATTTTTCTTCAAAATGTCCAAATAAAATAAGTGAAATGGAAGAAAAGAAGAAGGATATGAAGAGCAAGGATAAAACTCAGAAATTCTAAAAAGCTAGAGCCCAAAAGAGAAGGAGTTATTACTACAAAGAAGAAAGTGATATTTTAGAAGAGAGCAGTGAGAAATCTGCATCAAAAAAAGAAGAGCACAATGAATGTGTTCTTTTGGATTTATCTTCAAAATATGAATCAAATCTTGAGGATGGAGAGATTGACTATGAAGGTGAACTTATTTTTGCACTTGATGAGCTAAGCAAGGCAAGAAATAAAGATAAGATGATGAAAGAGGAAATACACAAGTTAAAGCATAATAAATCTTCTTTGGTTGAAGATTCTTTGAGCACCTAGGTGCATGAGCTTGAGAAATTAAAATAAAATTTGTTGCAACAAATTGTTGTCCAACAAAATAATTTGGTCGAGTTGGAGAAGGAGAATGAATCCTTGAAACAGAATATCAAAGCTCCTATTGCATGCACTAATGAGGAAGACATTATCTGCTTAAAGAGAGAACTAGAAGAGGAAAAAATGAGAAAAAATGTGCTCACCAATCAGCTAGAAGAACAGAAAGAAAATTGTCACAAACTTGAAGTAGAAATTGTTTCTCTAAGGGCTAATCTCTCAAAAGCTAAAACTAAAGCATGTCTAAATCAAAAATTTGTCAAGGGATGTGAATCTTTGCAAAATATTCTCAGCATGCAAAGGTCTCCAGAGGATAAAACTAGTTTGGGGTTCAAGTCTTCTTTACAAAATGACAAAGAACAACTTAGTACCAGTTCTGCAGATGATTTGAAAGGAAAATAAAATCAATCAAATGCTACTGCAACTAGCAAGAATGAGCAAAAAGATGAAGTTGAAATCAAAAAGAAAATCAACAGGTGGGGGAAGAAAAATATTCAAACTTTACTCCTCCTTCATGGCAAGAAAAGGTTGGGTATCCTACATTATTTTATGGTTATTGTTTTGCATGTAATAACACAAATCCATAAATTTTAGGTTGAAGATGTTTCCTAGAAGAAATTTTGAGAGATCAAGAGTTGGTCAAGGTCCAAATTATTTGCTTAGTAATGGAAATCATTTTTTTTCTCCTCTAATGAATGAGATTGAGTGTTTCAGATGCAATAACTTTGGTCACAAAGATAGTGAGTACAAATCTAGCCTTCCAAACTCCATGCAACACACTCAAGAAAAATTTGTTCAACAAAAGGTTGAGAAAAGATGGAAGAAAAAGGTTGAAAATTGTCTGCTTGCTTTGCTAACTCATAATCAACATGCACAATGGATGATTGATAGTGGTTTTTCCAAATATATGACTAGTGATAAGAGAAAATTAATGTAGCTAAAAGAGTACGAAAAGGAAGATGTCAATTTTGGAAATGATGCAACAGTTCCCATCAGAGGCAAAGGAATAGTTAGATTGGACAGAAAAAGCAATTCTCAAAATGTGCTCTATGTTGATGGATTGAACACAATCTAATTAGTGTGATTTAGATGTGCGATAATGGGCACGAGGTGATTTTCAAATCTAAAGAGTGTGAGATTAGAAATGCTCAATCAAGGAAGATTGTAGAAAGATCCATTAGAAGTGATAGCAATATGTAAATTTTTTATGACACTAGATACAATTTCTACATGAGAAAAATAGAAGAATTTTGGCTATGGCATAGAAGATTGGGTCATGATAATTTTGATAATTTGGTCAATATTAACAAGAGCAGAGTAGTTAGAGGATTACCAATGTTGGCTAAACCATAAAGCACAACATGCAAGTCATGCCAATTTGGGAAACAAACAAGAATGCATTTCAAATCAAAGGAGTTCACTACAAGCAGACCATTGGAGCTAGCTCATGCAGATTTATGTGGCCCTACAAGGAAGCAAAGCCCAAGAGGTGAGAATTATTTTATTTATTTGTTGATGATTTTACTAGAGCCACATGCATTATGCTCATGAAATAAAAATCAGAAGCATTCAACAAATTTAAATATTTTAAGGCTCTTTTTGAAAATGAAATTGATTTGAAAATAAAGTGTCTTAGACCTAATAGAGGAGGTGAGCTTATTTATAAAGAATATGCTTATTTTTGTGAGGAGCATTGGATTAAGAGGCAATACTCCATAGTCATAACATCACAACAAAATGGTGTGGTTGAAAGGAAAAATAGATTGGTCCAAGATATGGCATGAGCTATATTGGTTGAAGTTGGTATATCATATACTTTTTGGGGAGAAGCATCTCAAACAACAATATATTTGGCCAATAGAGTTCTTCTTAGGCCAAAAAATGATAAAAATCCATATGAGTTGTGCAAAGGAAGACCAACAAAATTTGACCACTTTAAAATAATTGGAAGCAAGTGCTACATCAAGAAGATTGAAGACAAGCTTGGAAATTCAAATCAAGAGATGATGAGGGCATATTCCTTGGCTATTCCATAAAAATAAAGGGACACAAATGCTACAACAAGAGAACCTAAAAGGTAATTGAAGGTATTGATATTGTTGTTGATGAAAATTTTCTTAGATCTAATGACTTCCAAGATGTTGTAGTTGATCATGATTTCATAGAATATAAGGACCAAGAAATTTCTAAAGAAGAGAAAGAAGAGATAAGGACCTCCACTACAAAGTAGGCTCCACCAAGTCACATCCAAAAGAAGCACCTAAAAAGTCGAATTCTTGGAAGCAAAGAACTTGGAGTACAAAAAAGGAGAAAAATGTTAGATAATTTCAATAAAGCTCATTTTGCACTTTTGTCCCAATTTGAGCCCAAAAACTTCAATGAGACTAAAGAACACCAATTTTGGGTCAAAGGAATGAATGAAAAATTAGACCATATTGAGAAGAACAACACATGGGAGCTTGTACCAAGGCCAAAGGAAAAAACAGTATTGGAACCAAGTGGGTGTTCAAGAACAAGCTTGATTAAGAAGGTAGAGTGGTAAGAAACCACGCAAGACTTGTATTTTTAGGATATACTTAGGTAGAAGGTGTTGACTTTGATGAAACTTTTTCACCTGTAGCTAGATTATATGCTATAAGAATAATTTTTGCCTTTGCATGCTACAAGAAAATTAAAGTTTATCAATTGGATGTAAAATCAACTTGCTTGAGTCGTGATTTAGAAGAGGAAGTATATATAGAGCTCTTATTGGGTGATGATGACAATTTAGTGTGCAGGTTGAAAAAGGATCTTTATGGCTTGAAACAAGGTCCAAGAGAATGGTATGCAAAGCCATATAAACATCTACAACATCAAGGCTTCAAAAGGGATCCACGGACAAAAAATTATATGTCAAATTTGAAGGTGATCATTTTCTAATAATTGATGTATATGTAGATGATATTATATTTGGGAGCGATTTGGAGAATATTGGCCAAAATTTTGCACAATAAATGAAAAAAGAGTTTGAGATGTCAATGTTTGGTGAGCTTACTTTCTTTCTTGGTTTGAAAGTTATTCAACTGAAAAAGTCATTTTTATTTCTCAATCAAAATATCTTTGAGATAAATTAAAACAATTTGGCATGGAATATTGGAAACCAATATGCACTCCTATGGTTACTAGTTGTAAGTTGAGCAAAGATGATGAATCACCAGATGTAAATTAGTCCATGTATCATTCTATTATTAGAATCTTATTGTATCTAACTGATTCTAGGCCTGATGTCATGCAAGCTATAGGATTGGTCTCTAGATTTAAAGCTAATCCCAAGGAGACTCGTCTTAATGTTGTAAGGAGGATCTTCAAGTACCTTCAAGGCACTCTTAACTATGAATTATGGTATCCAAAAGGTAAAAATTTCAATTTGATTACTTTTACTCATGTTGATTGGGCTAGCAGTGTTGATGATAGGAAAAATGCTTCAGGAGCAACCCATTTTTTGGGTGTTTGTTTGGTTTCTTGTGCAAGCAAGAAACAAAGCTCTATCTCTTTGTCCACAGCTGATGCAGAATATATAACATTAGCCACTTGTTGTACACATATAATATGGATGAAAGAAACTCTTCAAGACATGTGTGTTGAATATGAAGAGCCTCTTCCTATCATGGTAGACAACACAAGTGAAATAAGCATCTCCAAGAATTTGGTTCTTCATTCTAAGACCAAGCACATACCAATAAAATATCATTTTCAAAGAGAACAAGTGGTCAACGAAGTTGTGCAGTTGGAATATATTGCTTCAAATGAAAAAATTGTAGATATCTTCACCAAGCCACTTCCAAGAGAGAAATTTGAATATCTTAGAGAGAATATGGGTGTTGTGCCTTTTCGAAGTTATTGAGGATTTTTTCATGGAGTTAGTTACTGTCATATGGTTGCCATCAAGATCACTTTCAGCAACAAATTTTGAAGAATGGGTGTTGAATGGTTATTTTCATGCATTTTCAAGGAATTATGAATTGTTTGTTTGCTTCTTCTTGATTCATTTTGAGATGGGTTGCTTCTTCATGTCTATTGCTTCTTGAAGATGGTGTGGTCTCATATATATTCAGGGGGGACTTTTCAGCTTCAGGGGGAGTAGTGATTGTACCTCTTCAGGGGAAGTTCTTCATTTTTGGCCATGTATCACATTGGTGTTATGCAATTTTTGTATTGCCATGTAAAACCCATTTCCATTGACGTCAAAGGGGAAGAGAGAGTGAGTTATGTATGTGATATGCTCAAATTTAGGTTGATGTATGTAAAGGTCATATTTATTTTCAGGAGCTATAGATTGACATCATTGGTAAAGGGGGAATTTGTTGGCCTATTTGTGTTGCCATTAATGTCACTCGTTGAATTCATGTACTCATGAGTCTATATTTTAAAGGTTTTCATGATGATGTAACATGTTGTAATAAGTCCCAGAAGGTCTTTAGGAGTGCTGTCATGAGGTAACAAGGCCTCATATGAATTTGAGCTAACTTATATAAAGATCTAGTTGATGATGTGTATGATGTCTTGATGAAGTCTTATAGCTAGGTTCCTGATGTCAAGTTAAGTCTGAAGGGATGGTTTATAGGTCACTTAATTCCCCTATAAGTTTTAACCCCGTACAAAAATTAATTGCATATGAATTCTAAATCACAGGAAAAATAAAAATGCGAGAGCATAACACATAAAACACATATACACAGAGATTTCCCACTGGATCCCAAAACCAGGACTACC
>APFE031195395.1:126239-214662 GCA_000404065.3 Pinus taeda | reverse complement strand
TAAGGTGGTTTTCACCTCTGCAGAAGGAGCATCATCAGATCCCTTTCCTTTATCAGGAGCTTTAGATTTACACTCCCTTCTGAAGTGCCTTTCCTTTCCGCATTTCCAGCACACCACCTTTGTAGGTTTTCCTGGAGATTTAGATCTCCCTCTAGATTTAGATCTCCCACTCGATGACTTATTTTTGTTTCTATTCTGGGACCGTCCTCGTACAGACAAGGCATCACCATTCTGGTTGTCCATATTTTTCGTCTCATCTCCTCCATCAGCAAGGCTCAGACTATTTCATCAAACTGCAAAGCAATTGCATTGCTACCTATTGCAATAACCAGACTATCCCACGAATCTGGTAGAGAACACAACAAACTGACGCACTTATCTTCATATGAAATTTTATATCAACAGATGATAACTGACTTACCACAGTATTAAATGCATTCAAATTCTCTGTCACTGAGTCTCCATCTTTCATCCTCAAGTTATGCAGCTTTTTCCGCAAGAATAGTTTATTCACTAGAGACTTAGATTGGTACAAAGTCCCTAACTTGTCCCGCAAAGCCTTCGTCGTAGCATCCCCTGATACATTTAGAAATACTGAATCTAAGACACACAATCGTATTGTGCTCTTTGCCTTCCGATCCAACTTCTTCCATTCTTCATCGATCACTCCTGTTGGTTTAGTATCTGGATCTACTGTGATTCACTGATCTTTATCCACCAACAGATCCTCCATCTTGAGTTTCCAGAACTCAAAACTCTCACCATTGAACTTCTCAATCTCTATCTTTCTGCTGCTCACCATCTTCTTTCACCACCAGAATCGATCTCGCAGATCTCCCACTGAACAGGCTCTACCACAGGCCCGAGTGAAACCCCTCAGTAACAAAAGGCATCCCCTTGAAGCCAAAACAACTCTGATACCAAATGTAGGTTTTAACCCCGTACAGAAATTACCTGCATACGAATTCTAAATCACAGGAAAAATAAATATGCGAGAGCATAACGCATAACACATATACACAGAGATTTCCCACTGGATCCCAAAACCGGGACTACCAACTTGATTTTTCATTATGTTCCTTTCAATGTTACAATACATATTTATACATGTCGAAGCATCCATTACCATGGACCGAAAACCATTGCGTCCAAAACCATGGACCGAAAACCATAGGTAGGTTCTCCCAACCTAATATAGGGTCCAAAAAAAGTTTCACGGGGCACTACCCCAGACCTCGTAGAGGGGGGCTACCCACCCCCTCAAACTCCCCGGACAGGGGGGGCTGCCACCCCCCTTGTGACCCCCCCGCTGCACAATCGGCGCAACGAAGGGGGGGCTCCACCCCCCCTCTAACCCCTCGGTTCACTACGTGGGTTAGTCATGGAAAGAATATAACACAACCCAACATCCCCTAAAGCTCTATTGAAAGTTCGAGGGTTGGATTCTTTATTTTAAGCTACGCTCTACCCCAATTGCATGGATGGAGGCTCAACAGAGCATCTAAAAGAGTAAAGTCGCATGGATGAAAGGCTGTGGAAGTGAGTCGAACATTAAAATCATTGTATTACAGTTAGTATGGGAACATCTGAGGGAGAAAAGTCCCAGACACATGGATTAAAGAATGTGGGAGTGACTAAATCTTTATAGATGTTGGACACCTAATCCTCTAAGGGTTGGTGTGGAAGCTGAATAGTCTAAGGAAGTTCAAGAGACCTTCGAATATGAAACAAAAGGGAATATGAATGTACTATAAATGTATATCATTTGTTAATAATAGATACTCTCATGCTTATCATTCATATTTTGTGTCTGCCATGTATGTATTTAATATGGTATTAGCGCTGCTGGCGAATTTTTGCCCTGCTCAAATTTGAGCCACTAGTTGTGGATTCTTTGTGCATGTCAGTTCTACATTCCTGCGGATAGAACTGTCATTATTGTGTGCATGCCTATTTCATGCTACACGTTGTCTGACTGACCTCTCTCAGCTAGATTTGTGCTAGGTTCTTGTTGGGCAGCGGATCCCCTGCGTAACGGTTTTGGGGCTTGAAGCCCACATTTTTGGGTATTGTATTGTAAAAGCTCTGCAAAGTGTGTAGAGTACAAATTGTAATGGATCGAGTCTAAGGGTATTCTACCCTAAAATATTATAAATTAATCTATAATGTGTCTACCTGCCCATGGTTCGCAGACAATGGGAATGTATAAATAAGAGCAAGGCTCTAAGTGTAAAAAGGCAGCTTTTTGGTGATTGAAGTAATATGGGTTTCTGAAAGGGATAGTAGATCTGAGTCTGTAAGTGAAATTTTGGGTTGTAATAGGAGATAGGGGCTCCGCAGCTATGTGCGTAGAGGCCTGGTAGAGTCCACAGCTGAGTGCGTAGACCCTTGTAGCTGTGTGCTCAGGGCAGGAAGTGGATTGTAACCGAATAAAGGCATTAATATAGATAAGTTGACTATGAAATATCGTGTATCTATTCTAGATTTTGGCTTATGCATATGTTCCTAATTTATGATTACATGCATATCTATTTATGTTAAATAATAACTGAAACAGTTGTACCTTCGTAAGCAACAAAAGATCTATAACAATATTAAGCACAAAGAAGGGTAAATTACATTCGCACTTGACTAAGGTAGTTGCCCTAAGAAGACAATTGCACGAAAGCACGCAATGCATAGGATCGCTCCGCACAAACCCAGACTGCATCAAGACATCCCTAGGGTGCAGAAACCTAGTTCTAGCACCCTCCCATACTTACCTCAGGTGAGACTTCAATCCGCGCACCGTGGACTGTTATCGAAAGGGCCAGTAGTGTCAGGATTTGTTTGGCTAAATGTTTCTAAACCTGGGTCATGCCCCATTAAGCCAACAAATGGTTCTGTTTCTGGGGTCGGGATCTACCTAAAGGATGTATGATGTCAGAACGCTGGAACCCTATGAAGAAAGAACTTGAAGATTGGTTGGATCAGAAGTTGCATGAGTTCATGATACAGGAAAACAAAACTCCATAGATATCTAAGAGAATGTGGTTGGATCGGTTCATATATACAAAAATCCATGAGGGCTTCTTCGCGACATTCTCTTCGAAACTATATGCTTGGATCGCGAGGCTAGAAAACAGCCAGGGGAGGTGCAAGCTTGATCAGTCGATAGTGTGGACTCTAGAGTTAGTGTGCAGGCTAGAGGCATCTAAAGATAAGGTCGCGTGGGCCGTAGATCATTGGTTGGATCAGATAATAGGAGGGTTTATCACTGAATTTGTGATAGACACGTCTGTCAGCTACAGCGAAGCCGAAAGACACTTTCTTAAAGGACCGTGAGGTAAGTACATCAAGTCTTTGAATACCTAGATTAAGATGTTGTTATGTGAAAAACGGATGATGTGCATACATTAATGAGCGGATCTAAGGGTTAGGAAACATTCCTTTAATTTCACCACTGCAAGCAAGTGGGGAAGAGCGCGCTTGGGTTTCTCCAAGGAGTGTGGTCATTTTGATCGAGCAGCACATTCCGCAGTTATCATCTCCGCTAACACCACCACTCCCCTCACCTTCTTCACCTGCAACTTCACCCACTCCACCTCCACCAAACCAACAGTTTAGCATAGCGAGCACGATCAAGTTTCCTGTATTCAGAGGAGTAGGAAACGAAGATCTCGATAAGTTTTGGTTCGTAGTAAGAGCAGTGTGGGAAGTGCACGGGGCTACTAATGATAACATTAAGAAGGCCACATTGGTAAGTGCGCTGCAAGATCGTGTGCTGACTTGGTATATCAAGCACTCAAATGATCATCTGAATGCTGGAATAGCAGAAATTCAGATTGCATTAAACAAAGAATTTAGCCGACCAAAATTGAAGATGCAGTCGATCATCGGATTCAAGGAGATCGCGATGCTTCTAGGTGAAAGCCCTTGGGATCTAGATCAAAGGCTGAAAAGTACAATCCGCATGGCTAATATGACACTAACAAATGCACAACAGCACGCGTGGTTTGTGGCATTTTTGACGCCACACCTGAGGACGACACTATCGCAACAGAAGCTCTCAACCCAAGCAAAGACATTGGAAATGGCAATGAGGTTGCACGAAACACTAATACAGGATCCGAGGTTGGGAGTCCAACAAATCCATGTGCAACTACAAAACCTATTCTTAGAGATGCAGAGTTTGAAGCAAGATAGGGCACCCCAGCCAGAGGTGCGTGAAGAAGTGTGGTGTATAAAATGTAAAGGCCAGGGCCACGATAAGGATCATTATCCTGTATTCATGAACTATTTTGTAGGAGGGGGACCGATGCCATTGAGACCAGAGGCACAGGCAGGACTGAGTGCTTTCACTGCTCTCTAGTGCACAATTTTTTAGGTGGGAGGAAAGCACGCAACGGACAACTGTCACATGTTGCAGAAATATACCCAAACTCCATAGCAACTGTACTATAGCTTCTGTAGATCAGTGGGTCATGATGAGCGAACATGTCAAAGCTATGAACTAATGATGGATAGGACCCTATCTTATTGAATGCAAATAGAAATGTGAGGCTTCTATCTAGCTGTAGCAATAGCGTGGGGTGGCTTCCAAGGGCGAGGTTGAGGTCGTGGGGGAATGGGGCCCAAAAGGGGCCATAGACAACTAATTTGTTACAATTGCGAAGGACCTGGGCACTATGCTTGTGATTGTACCAACTCGACGAGACTATCTTTCCTGTACTGTGAATAGTTTGATCATGAAATGATAGATTGTCCGACGCTGATCGCACAAATACACGAAAAAGGGGTGCTGCAACCCACTCTAATGCAAAATATCCAAATGATGAGGTTTGAACCGCACGAAGAGGACCCCAACATAAACATGATGCTCAGAAGTGGCGCAACCACAAGGGAAGATAAGGGGAAGAAGCCTGAAGAGGATAATTGGGTACGTAAGGCTCCTGTAAAGGAACCTAAGTTTGACTTGGGCTGCGCAAAAGAAACATTTATGGAAGCTAAGAAGAGCTTCGCGAAGGTCTCTACTTCAGGTAGTAGGGATCAACCAGACATGGGCCTATATCCTTCTATGCTTACTACATTTTTAAAGACATGTATGAAACTGCTGCATGACATAAAGGCGGTTAAAGGACTACAAGCGTTGATCGCTAGGTGCGCAGGGTCACGGGAGCCATGCATAGTTCGAAAAAATGGGGAAGCATGCTCTGCGCACCAGACAGGAAATGCAGTTAACAACGCAAATTGGCGAACATGAGATGGATCAAGTAATCTTAGAACTGGGTTCAGACGCGAATGTATTACCAAAGTAGACTTGGGAACGCATGTGCAGGCCTGCATCACAGTGGTCTCCTATTCAATTACTGATGGAGAACCAACAAAAGCTCTTGCCCATGGGAAGATTGATAGGAGTAACAGTGGATATCGAAGGTGTGAGCATGCAAACAGATTTCGAGGTAATATAGATTGTAGATGATAGTAACCCTTACCCCACATTACTAGGAATAGACTGGGCAACAAACATGAATGGAGTCATCAACCTAAAGAAGCGGAAAATGATTTTTGAGAAAAAGTTCCTACATGTGATAGTTCCACTGGATCCCACCGAAGGAAAGCATTATACAGAACCCGTGCACGACGATGGAAGCGATGAAGAGTTAGATTGTATCTACAAAATAACCGCGCGAAACCAGGATTGGCTAAATCTGGCTGTAGATGAAAGGACCTCGTGCGAGCACACAGAATCCTGCCTGTTGGAGTCTGACGAAGAAGATGGGTGATGGCACAATTGGTTGAGTGAAGTGACGACACTAAATTGTAATATGATGACCAAATCACTGCATTGCGTAACCACCCAAGCTCGATATCTACCAACATATGATGGACTAATAGCGGTGGACAAATTCTTGAGCAAGTTTGAGAGTGCAGTACCAAAGCACCAGAGGTTCAATACATTAAAGTGGGTGCTACGCACAACTCTTGTGCATTGGTGGGGAACACATGAAGGAAATTTTGAAAACTGGCATGATTGTAGAAGCATGATGCAACTAAGGTTTGGGAAGCTGTAGCTATGAATAACCAAGAAATACGATGGACATGATAACCCACACATACACCTCGCAAAATGGACCAAAGCCTATGGCGAAGAGCCCCAGCCTGAATGGGTACACTTATTTTATCATACCCTGGAGGTCATCCCTAGAAACTGGTATACTGAGATAGAATTTTGACATGGTATGGGTGAATGGGATATCTTGCGCGAAGGGTTTTTATTAACGTTCTTATTTGAAGACCAATGTATGGATACTATTGACGATGCGTTACAAATTGTGAAAGCCGCTATCTTCAAAATACCACAGGAACCAGAAGAAATAGTTCAACCAGAATGGTCACATCAGTTAAGCCATGCCATAGAATGTTACAACATGCAAGTGGACGATGATGATGATGACACTTGAAACATTAACATTCCAGAAATAGAAGGGAGTCACGAAATTCGAGGACCGTCAATCGAGGACACCGACATCACAGTGCCACTAAGAACGAAACAAGTGAATATTGGTACAGAAGAGGAGCCAAAGTACACAAGCCTTGGGGACTATTGGGATGATGCCACGGTAGATAAGGTCATTGAGTTACTTCGTGAATATCAAGACCTATTCTCAACCAAAATAACAGAGTTAAAAGGAATCCTTGATGACCTAGGGATGATGAAGATAACTCTGAAACCAAAAGCGAAGCCAGTTAAGCAGCATCCTTACCGTTTGAATCCAAAGTATAAGGAAAAAGTCCGCAAAAAATTGGAGAAAATGCTTGCAACAAGAATTATTGAACCTATAGAAGATTCTAATTGGGTGAGTCCTATGATAGTGTAGGAGAAAAAACAGAAGGGCAAAATTCAAATCTGCGTGGACCTCCGAAAACGGAATGATGCCTGCGTTCATGACCTATTCCTAACCCTCAGATGAAGTCCTGGAGAACGTGGGTCGACAGGAAGCGTATTCATTCACGGATGGGTTCTCGGGGTACCATCAGATCAAGATCGCATCGGAAGATAGGAGCAAGACCACCTTTGAAACTGAATGGGGATGTTTTCAGTACACTGTTATGCCCTTTGGGTTGAAGAATGCACCAACGACATTTTTGCATGTAGTAGTGGTCGCATTCAAGGAATTAATTCACAAGTTTTTGGAGGTTTATTTTGACAATTGGACTGTATTTGGGCTAGTCAAGAAACATGTAGCGAGCTTACGATTGATGCTGGATACGTGTCCCCGACACCAAATTGCACTGAATCTTAAGAAGTGTACATTCCTCGTCCCTTTTGGTAACTTTCTAGGCCGTGTAGTATGCAGACAAGGCCTGATGATGGACCCTGCAAAGATTATCGTCATACTCAATCTGCAAGCACTATGAAGTGTCAAACAACTTCGTACCACACTGGGACACACCGGCTACTATCGAAAGTTTATTAAGGGCTATGCACAAAAACTTTGAATGCATTGGTTGGGACCATATGTAGTCAAAGAGGTCACAGATGGTAGCGCAGTCTAGCTCGGCAAGCTTAATGGGGAGCCCTTCCCAGGAAAGGTAAATGGCGGTCGCCTAAAGCTCTACACGAGTGGGCTAGCTACCTGACTAACCGACCAAAGTATAGTCTCAGCGCTTCAAGCTGTTGAAAGAAGGCGTGGCACTATAAACGAGTCTGCAGGAAAGCTGCGTGGAAACAGGGTTCCGCGTAAGAAGCTTTTATTATAGGAATCACGTTCGTGCATAAAAGGGCTACGCTGCTGCACAGAAAGGAGGGAACGTGACCATTGAGGTCACTGTTCATGATAAGATGGTCAATCTGAGGCAACAAGGAGTGGACAACAGGAATTTAAGACATGAAGTCATTACTAGATTTGAAATGATGTCCAATACGTATTGCATTAATGAACCAGAAAAGGAGGGAAAGGTCGAATTTGAATATTGGTTGGCTTATAAATCACAGTTGGTCAACTACCCAACAAACCATGGCACTGTGAGACTTAAGTTATTGGGTTACCTAATAGATATGGACCTGTCCAACTTTGATGATTTGTAGGACCTTTGGGATAGTGTAATGCCGACGACCGAAGTCGCCATGCCAAACTCAACACCAGTGGTAAGAGACATACCACATATTCCCAGACAAATAGCAGGCCTGGTCCAGATATCACCACAAAACCTATGGTCGGGTAAGTGATCTATGAAATATAAGGGCGAGATGGTGAATCTTGGGATATCATGGACAAGTGCAACCCTAGGCTACGTGCCTGTGACAAACCTTGAAGATTGGGACCTCGCAAACAATAACATCTCTCTTGCAAAAATGCAACACAAGCGACAACAGATATTGAGTATACGGGACCAGAGATTGCAAACTTGTTGCACTTGCACAAAGATTTCATGGCTTTGGAATCTTCGCTAAAGCTAAAATCCTATGAGGAGCCGCTTTGTCTTAACTGAGCAGAGCAAAATAAGCATCATTGATTAGGCGAACTAGTAGAGGCAATGGAGCAGGAGCTTGAAGAAGTGTTGCAAGAAGCAAGGATGGAACAAAGAAGCGCAGTGTGTCACTCACAGGGATGGTGAACCGTGAAGCCTTGGTAGCGCGTCTCGCCACACCGATGAGGGACTCGGGACGAGTCGCGATGATTGTGTTGGGGGCCTACTGGGCAGCAGATCCCTCGCGTAATGGTTTTTGGGCTTGAAGCCCACATTTTTGGGTATTGTATTGTAAAAGCTCAGCGAAGTGCATAGAGCGCGAATTGTAATGGGTCAAGTATAAGGGTAGTACGCCCTAAAATATTATAAATTAATCTAGAATGTGTTAACTTGCCCATGGTTCGCGGACCATGGGAATGTATAAATAAGAGCAAGGCTCTAAGTGTAAAAAGGAAACTTTTTGGTGATAGAAGTAATATGGGTGTATGAAAGGGATAGTAGATTTGAGTCTATAAGTGCAAGTTTAGGTTGTAATAGGAGATAGAGGCTCCGCAGTAGTGTGCATGAAGGCTTGGTAGAGTCCACAGCTAAGTACGCAGACCCCTGCAACTGTGTGTGCAGGGCAGGAAGTGGATTGTAACCGGATAAAGGCATTAATAAAGATAAGTTGAATCTGAAATATCGTGTATCTGTTCTAGATTCTGGTTTATGCATCTATTCCTGATTTATGATTACGCGCATATCTATTTATTTTAAATAATAACTAAAAGAGTTGTACCTTTGTAAGCAACAAAAGATCTATAACAATGTTAAGCACAAAGAAGGGTAAATTTCATTCGCACTTGACTAAGGTAGTTGGCCTGAGAAGAAAGCTAAGCGGAAGCCACGCAGTGCATAGGATCGCTCCGTGAAAACCAAAACCACATTAAGACATCCCTAGGGTGCGGAAACCTAGTTCCAACACCCTCCCATACTACCTCGGGTGAGACTTCAGTCCACACTCTATGAACTATTGCCGAAAGGGTCGATAGTGTCGAGATTTGTTTGGCTATACATTTCTGAACCTGGGTCAGGCCCCATTAAGCCAACAGTTCTCTATCCACTGTCTCAAATAGAAAAAATGCATCAGTACTCCTATCCTCCACCCCTCTGTCATGTGGAATTCTCCTATATATGTTCTGCATATTTTGTAAAATTAGCAATGCACCAAAGGTTGATTTCTAGAGCTTATGCTGAGTCTAGAGCTTTCCTCTCATTGGTTGAACAGGTTTCTTGAGGAAGGTGAAATGAAACCCATTCATTTTTGCTTCTGTATGAGATATCTCCTACCCAAGTAGATTTTTTGTCACCTGAAGACAAGTTCACACCTGAGTCCCTGAATTCGAAGTGTTGTTGAGGAGGGTTGAGTTTGTTGGGAATGCATAAGACTGAGTGCATCAGCTTAATGTCGCCAGATTCACTTCCACGACCGTTGAGCTTCCTTATGCCTTAGGTTTTTCACAAACCAACTTTTGATTATGAGACGAACGAACTAAGAGAATTGCATTAAGAGAAGCTTTGGTTCGTGGGTTGACTGCTATGTTCTCCCCTGCTTTAAGAGTCTGTTTGACCATAAAATCTTTGCATTGGTCTCAAGACTAGATTCCTTTCCACATATCTGTCGAAGCTTTGGCCCGTAGGCAAATTTTCATTGAATCTCCAGTTTTGGACTGAGTTTGCTTTCCTGGGGTTGCATGTTACCTCAAAGATAAATTCTAGGCAGATTGCTAGTGTAAATAAACTAAATTTGAAGAGATAGACACACTACAAGTTAAGCTCAGCAACCAGTCTGTCCTCCCCCAGTTGCGCCACTACTCTCTAAGCATGCACCAGCCACCAAAAATGATATACGATTCCAGAAAAACTATGTTCATGAAATGATTCTCCTGGTTACGAGACTCTAGTCAGTTACATAGTGTTTTGCTCCACCACTCTATATCAGCATCAAAGACAACCTCTACCCCGTCAATATCACTTGCCTTCTCTTTTAAAGATACTAATGTAGCAATAGTTCGAGGTCGGTGTTTTATTTCAGTTATGCACTCCAAAGATTTGATAGCAACCTAATAATGACTCGCAGTTGTGGCAACTTGGGCACGTAAAAGAAGAGCCAGTGTTGATTTCATTAGATGCTTTTCAGTAATTTTTCCTAAAATTTCTTTTGCCTGATTGGATTTGTTCTCTTTGATTAACAACGATTCTTGAAGTAAATTTGGTGTCATGCTATCTGGGAACATGTTGAGAAGGGTCAATACAAGTTCTCGAGCCTGACTTGACTTGTTTGCATTTAGTAACAGTAGTGCACGATTACAGTAAATTGCTTCCTTCTGTCTAGCAGAAAGCTTATACTCAAGGCTATTGACAAGCTGTAATCCTTGAACTCCACCACTCTTGTCAATTAATTTTTCAAACTTCTTTAATCCATCAAACACATCCTTGGCACCCTTTAGTGCAATGATATTATTTGTTGCAACTGCAATTGATGGAGCATCAACTAGCTTCTGTTTTAGAATATTGTTATAGGTTGTCATTGCATCCTCGTCATTCCCTAAAGCCTGTTGCACATATGCGAGCTGAAAAGAAATGGGAGCTAGTTCATTCTCTATTTCCTCCTCATTATATTCCTCTTCTATCAGCATCTCTTTCCCTATCCTGCATGCAAGAATTAGGAGCTCTTGAGCTTCTACAAAGTTGTTTTTCTCAATAAGAGCACATGCTCCATTATATGCCATCTCAAAGCTACTGTTCCAAAAGTAGTTAGAAGTTTCATGAAGGCCTAGATCTCGAATGATTGTCCCATTTATACGAGTATTGAGAGAAGATTGTTTTCTTTGAAGAAAGTGGCAAGTTCAGAGAATATTGGTTCGTATCCTAGTCAAAGCATTTATATATATGAGCATTCAAGTCCTGTCCATGACATGGTGTGATAGTTGTTGAAGTTTTGATAGCCATCATTTCTAGTTTGAAAGTGAATATGCTGGAGGATTTTTGGGAATGACAGAGTTCAATGTTCATAATCATTGGAGGTTGTTTATATTCTTTAAAGTTGCAGCTATTTGGCATTGTGTGAGATATCCATGCAACATTGTCATGAAATGGAGCAAATTGATGATGCATTATAGGTATTGAATAGTCTAATCTATTCCACTATTGATGAGATGGTAAAAGTCAGTAAGGAAACTCTTTTTAACATTCAAACTTGCTTGCAAAATGTACATGAGAAAATTGATTTTTTGCAGCTCAAATCTCAATTCCAGCAAGAAGAGCTACATCAAAATAGACATCATTCTGAACCTGTTTTTGTTCAGAACATTGAGACAGAAACCCATCAACAACCAGCAAGCAATGAAATCAGTAAGGTTGAGGTTGATTCACATTCAGTGCCTAATGAAGGACCATATTTGCAGAAAGAAGCAGAAATTCATCATACGCTTCCTAAACCCACCATCAGACCTTGGGAAGAGCTTGTCCACAACAAGCACAAAATTGGTCTAGGATCTGACAACGACATGTCCTTTCATATTCCAAATTACTCAAATCCCATTTAGTTTCAGAGTGTTGGATTCCTTCATGACAATTCACCTTCAACTGTTCCAGGTTCTGCTCCTCTTCCACATCAACAACACTAGACTGTGAAATGCCAACACTGTGACCGAGTTGGCCATATGAAAGATCATTGTTTTGATATTCATCCATGTAAGCATTGTTATAAAACTAGTCATTCTTCAAACAGATGCTTCAAAAACAAACCTCCTGCAAGAACAAAGATTCATCTTGGATGGATCGCTTCTTGGTAATGGGAATCAACAACCAAGAAGATATTCCAGTTATATGTCAAAACTTGTTCTAGAGTATTGAATAGTCTTGCAGTTGAATTTTCTCCATCATCTCACCTTGTATCTAATAGGGGGGGAAATGATGGTCATCTACAAGCTTCAAAGCCACATCAAGCAAGCCTGAGCCATAACCTGCCATACTAGATTCAGAGTTGTATCCAGAGACAAAGATGCCCTTAATCATGCCTTCAGTTGGTGATTCCTCTTCAAATAATTTGGGACACTCCCTCTAGTAGAATACTTCAGCTTCTTGCGAGTTTTGGAAGAGTTCAAGGAATTTCATGAAGCATTCCAGAGTTTTTCTTCATCCTTAAACCATCACAAGTTGAGAGCTCCCTTTTCAGGTTGAGGTTCTCCCTTTTATGCGGAGTGAGACCTCCCTTTCATGGTTGAAGGTTTCCCTCTTCAAAACATCAAGAGAACTTCCTCTAGCAAAAGACCTGAGCTTCATGCCCAACTTGGAAGAGTTCTGGGAACTACACTAAGCGTTCCAGTGTTGGTGGTCATCCTTAAACCACCTCCCTTATACCAACATTTGAGAGAGCACATTCAGCCTAGTGTTGCCATGCATTTTTTCACATTTTGTATTACATCTCTCTTCTTGGAATCATATATACCCCTTCGGATTAAGGGGGGGAATGTTGGAAACCTAATCCTCTAAGGGTTGATGTGGAAGCTGAATAGTCTAATGAAGTTCAAGAGACCTTGGAATATGAAACCAAAGGTCATATGAATGTACTATAAATGTATATCATTTGTTCATAATAGATACTCTCATGCTTATCATTGATCTTTTGTGTCTGCCATGTATGTGTTTAACAATAGACACTATCTCGCAATTACTATGGGAGCTTTCAAAGTCGATTTTTTTCTAGTGTTTTGCATGCATCTAAGGAAAAACACAAAATTCTCTCTATATTTCTTACACACTCTTGGAATTAAAATTTTGTTTGTGCAGTTTACTTTTAGAATCTTCCAGAAAAAGTCAAGACGAGTTGTGGTGGCCTCCGGAAAGTGAATAAGTTTGAAATTATCAAAAGGATTAGTGGATGAAGTTGTTTGATATGGTCAATATTCCAATCTTAATCAATTATGAAGTGTGTGAACAAGTTTTCTGTGAGCTCCATCAACTGAATTATTAATTGACTCAACCATCTCCAGATTCTATAAAATGAGAAGGAAAGAAGCTCAATTGTGTGTTTGAAAGAAGTGTGAGTGAGTAAGTGAATGGTCATTTGTTGCAAGTGCACATCAACTGAGTGTTGCGGTGAGTTCAAAATTTCAGAGTTGCAAAGTGCTTCAAAGATTAATCTTTAGCAGTATTTGAGTGTTGTATGAAAAAATTGAAAATCAGTTTGAAGGGTGTATAGAGAGAGTTTTGTTCTCTCAATTGGTGCGTGGGTTTGTGACTGCATGATTGTGAGATTTTGTTGCATGGTTTGATTATGCAACATCACATTTATTTCATAATCATATCATAGCAGAATTTTTTTGCTTGGAGTAGGGACTTCAAGCTTAGTGCATATTATTCATCTATTGTAGGAGTGGATGCTCCAAGTTGGTTATGGCCAAAATTTCTCATTTCAGTCAAGGGGTGGATGCTCCATTGCTAGTGGGTGCTCGGTAATGTAATGTAATGATTTTTTTTTTTGAAGTAATAGATAATAGAAGAAACAATAAATAGTTTGGTGATTTTTTTTCCCTGGAGGGGGGTTTTTCTACCTAAACTCCAAGTGTCTAAATGTGATGATTGTTTTTTCTTTTCATGTGTTTGATCATGCTATATTTTTCGAAAGTAATTTTTTGGATAAGTTTAATTTCATAAATAATTTTTGTATTTTGTAATACTGATTCACCCCCCTCTCAGTGTTACTTTTATATAGCAGGGGAAGGTTGAGTTCAGTTCAGTATGTTTGATTGCTACTTTGTTGTAATATATTTTAGTTAATTGAGTTGTTGTTAGTTTAACTAGTTCTAACTGTTAGAAGAACTAGTGGAGGTGAAGTTGTGGAGGTGGAGCTTAAACCACACTCATTGAACAATTAGTTAATTGATCAATCAACCCAAAATAATTGTTGCATGTGAAGAAATCGAGTTACCCAGTTGAGATGGAGATTCTAAGGTAGTGTACTATCATTTGAAGCATATTCCAATGTGTACATGTGGTGCATGGAGTCAAAGAAAGGACCCTAGGGAATTGCACAATTCAATAGTGGGAAATTTTTAAATAATAGGGACCAATTTCCCAAGGAAATAACACAAGGAAGTAGGAGCTTGGATGGCCTGAAAATTGACTAAGTGTTGGACAAAATCAATTAGTCAAGTAGAGGGATAGACTATACACTTGCGGGGTGTGCTTAGGCTTGAGAAATGATATGTATTTCATCTCTATTATCTTATTAATGCAATATAGATAGTAAGGGGTTTTGAGCAGTTAATTTCCCCTAGATAAATCTTTGTACATGTGTGATGTCTCAATTTTCATGTCTATGATTATTGTTCTAAATGGTGAATTAACTTTCGTAGATTAGTAGAGTAGCTTCAAGTCTTGTGATTTTGTAAATTTCATGAGCACTATTTAATCTACACATTAATTTCTACACTAGAAAGTTTGACTCCCATGCTCACAAGGCATATTCTCGGGGACTCAACCCGAAGTAAAGGATACAAATGATACAATAAAAGGACAAAGAGAGTTGAGGACTACATTGATACAGTAGTGGATGAAATAATACCACAATCCAATTCTTCCAAAGGAAACGTGAACTTAGATGGAGAAGAAAGTTTAGCCACCAGATTCTAAGATCAAGTATAAACAAAGGCATATCATGAAGATGAAGAAATAAGTACAACTCCAAGGTCCAAAACTCCCTCAAGGTATGTACAGAAAAAGCATCTAGAAAGCTAAATTATTGGTTATAAAAGATTGAGTGTTCAAACTAGGGGAAGATTCCTTGGCAACAAGCTGCACAAACATTGCTCTGCTATCTTAAATTGAGCCCAAGAATCTCAGTCAAGAAAGTGAAGAGCTGGATCAAATAGAGAAGAATTACATTTGGGAGCTTGTTCCAAGACCCAGAGAGAAAAATGTCATACACACCAAATGGGTCTTCAAAAATAAGCTAAATGAGCAAGGTCAAGTGGTTAGGAACAATGCTCGCTTATTTTGTAAAGGATATGCCCAAATAGAAGGAGTAGATTTTGAAGAAACCTTTGCACCTATAGCAAGATTAGAAGCTAGAAAAATGTTTCTTGATTTTTCCATTAATAAAAACATTAAGGTGTATAAGATGGATGTGAAGTCATCCTTTCTTAGTGAAGATATGGAAGAATAAGTTTATATTGAGAAACTAGAGGGGTTCACGCTCATAGAAAATGAAGGGTTTGTGTATAAACTGAAAAAGGCCTTATATGGATTCAAATAGGCCTCTAGAGGCTTGTATGCAAGACTGGATAAATACCTTCAGCAACAAGGCTTTAAAAGGGGCATTGTAGATATAAAATTGCATATAAAATCTAAAAATGACCACCTACTGATTATGGTAGTGTATGTATATGACATAATCTTTACCAGCAATTTGGAGCAGTTCGGAAATCAATTTGTAAATTGTATGCATTTAAATTTTGAGATGTCCGTGATAGGAGAACTATCCTTTTTCTTAGGACTACAAATTTCTTAATCAAAGGATGGTTTCTTCATCTGCCAATACAAATACCTGTGAGAAACTCTAAAGAAATTTGGACTGGGAGATTGCAAGCCAGTTACCACCCCCATGGTTACAGGTTGTAATTTATGTAGAGAAGATGAGATATCTCTGGTAGATCAGACCATCTACATATTGATGATAGGAATATTGTTGTATCTCATAACATCTATACCAAACATCATTCAAGTAGTAGGTTGGGTGGCTAGATTTCAAGCCTGCCCCCATGAAAGTCATGTTGTTGCTGTCAAAAGGATTTTCAAATATCTACAAGGCACAACAAACTATGGGTTGGGGTATTCTAGAAGCAAAGAGCTTAAATTAAAGGCCTATACTGATGTTGATTGGGAAATCAACATTGATGATAGGAATACCACCTCTGGTGCAACATTATTTCCAGGAAATTGCTTAGTGTCTTGGGTCTACAAGAAATAACACTCCATCTCTTTATCAATTGCTGAAGCATAGTACATTGCAACTACCATTTTCTGCTAAAAATTTCTCTAGATGAATCAGACCTCGAAGGAGATTAATATAGAGTTGACTGATCCAATTCCAATCATGTTTAAAAATACTAGTTCTATCAACATTTCTAAGAATGTTGTCATGCACTCAAAGGCCAAGCCCATACCTATCAAGCTTCATTTCTTAAGAGAACATGTTACTACTAGTGTTGTTCAACTTGAATATGTGGCCACTAAAGAAAAACTCGCGGACATCTTTACTAAGCCACTTTCACGAGAGCCCTTTGTATAGCTCCGACAATAGCTAGGATTTGTAACTCCTCCTCCTAAATGAAGTAATTACCATGAGTATTGGTAGCTAATTAGCTTGAAGGATCAATTAAAGAATAGGATTCAATATTTCAGGGGGAGACTTCAGAAGGATCCTTTGCCATCGATGACAAAGGGGGAGAAGATTAGTAATGTCAAGGTGAAGAACAACGATGAAGAAAACCATGCCTAGTTTCAGGGTGAGCTTAGTTTTTTGTCATCAATGCCAAAGTGGGAGATTTTTATATAGTTGGCATTGTCTGAATGGTTGGTGGCACCCGGTATGTTGGCATTGATGTCAACCAGACTAGCATTGATATTAGAGGCAGTAGATGTTGGCATTTATGAGAATGTTATTCAGGGTGATTCCCATGGTTGCTGTAGTATTTTGTAGAGAATCATCATAGTAGAAGGATTAGTGGAGAAGGAATAAAAAGATGGCTATGATGGCTAGGGAGTCCCAGACTTTGGAGGATATTATTTCTCAAGAGATCATCTCAGTTTCTCTTGAAAGTGGCATAGTTGGAAATTTCTTGGAAATATATTTCCAACGGTATGTGGAAGTATGAAAATGGCCCTCTGGATCAAATGAGTAAATGGGCTGCCATTTTTTACTCTTGAACTATACTTCAATGATTTCCAAGTATCTATTGGAGACTTTTTTATTGCAAGGTTTGGATTGAGGATCATTGGGAGGAAACCATCAATAGTGTAACATCCTCATCCCACATCTACCCAAGTAATTGACCAACTAAGGTAAATATCCAACGAGTGGCCACTATAATGGGATTCAACCTCCTAGATGATCTTAGGGAAGTGGAATTGATGGAAACACACCACACAAACCTTTGACATCAGCAACAGAACTCCCAGGAGCCATCCCAACCACTCAGATAATCAGTCCCTAAGACAAACTGAATTTTTAAACCATTAAACACCCTGATTCTCCCTTGATATGGACATGCATGCATCCAGAAGGCTCTAGACGCTTCCACAACATGGGTATGCATTCCTCTGGGGACTTTTCTCCTCAAACATGTGCCTGTGACATTGGGATTTGTGCCATTTTTTCAGGTCCAGAGCTCAGGTCACTACCTAAATCGCATTGACACTTTTAGAACTAAAAGATAACAAGAAATATCCACCCTAGTAGAGACACACATGAACAAGAAATATCCATCTAACATCCAGTGGAATATTCCACAATGATGTGACATCATTGCAATCATTACAACACATTATCAATATGATAAGCACTAAAATAAACAAAATAGATCAACTACTTTAGTACATGTGAAAAACAAACATGAATCATAAACATTCACAGAACATAATTACAAATATTCATAATCCATGCATGAAGAACATGATTTCCATCAAGCTTCATATATTAGGTAAAATTCCCAGGACACATGTATACAATGAACACCACTACCTCCAATAGTGGAGCATTGGAGCCACTACTTTCTCCCCAAAATAACTAGCTTGTCTCTATGATGCCTTGTGGGAGGAGCCAAGGTGAAAAATTAGTTTCTTATACAATGAGTGTGTATATATAACCAATGGGGTGATGCTTCACCTCCCTTCTAACCCTTAGACTATCCTCATGAATGTTTGATTTCCTATGAATTTTTTACTTTACATGACTCTTCATATTCTGTACATGTCTTTTGGACGTCCACTTTACAATACATTTTTGAATAAGAATTTACATAATCCACAAAAGCGATGTGGCATATGGCGACTCATGATATCACATGACATGACAATAATGACATGGCAATTTCAAGTCACTCTTGTTGCTTGTTTCTATGTGTCCTCTTAAGAATGTTTAGGATTCTCAAATATTAGGATTCTCTAGTGATATCAAATCTTGAGCAACAGTCTCAAACTAGTGTCCCTTTATTTTGTTCTAATTGATCCACTTGCATATTCATCTACAGAGGTATATTCTTAAATGTTCCCCTTCTCCATCTCCTTCTTCATCATCCTATCATGGCATGATAGAGTGCCTACATCTAAATTCACTCATGAGAAGACGACGTTAGTCTCATAAACCCCTAATCTAACATACTGCATGACAATCCACTAACTGAGCCAAAACTAGTTAGCAGGCTGAGGGAGAGGCTCAGTGATTGCACAATTTCTAGATCAAGCAATTAGGGGTCGGGATTGAACTTTGAGATTTCACAATCCTAGTCTAGGTTGGACTTAGGAAGCAGATTGTATAGTTGGGGATCTCAAGGAGCCAGGTTGAGGGCTTGAGCAATGATTTTTCCTACTACATAGTTCTGGAAGCTAGAGGAGGCGAGGTGACTATGCAATTGCATAGATTAGGAGCTCAAGGGTTGGGCTTGAGGATTGATACTATGCAATGCACAGTTCAGGCCTAGATGGAGGGAAAGGTTGCATGGTTTTGAAGCTCAGTGTTGGGCTTGAGCACTGAGACTATGCAATGTGCAGTCCTGGGAGGCATGGACTACACATTGTACAATGTCAAGAGGTAAGATTGCTACTAGAGGGTTGATACTACCCAATGTGCAGTTCAGGAGGTTTGAATGACGCTCATTTTCTTGGCCGGGGGCTTTTCTGAATTTGACTAAGTGTGGGATTGATGAAGTTGATGTGAAGAATGATAAGAATTGAATGTGATCATATACTTAGAAAACTTGATGACATAACATAGATCATCCATAACACATGAACAACAAACATCCCTCAGTGCGACAACTTTACGATGACAAGTGCAACACCAAAGGTAAAATTTATTGATGAAATTTGTGTGTCAGTGCTTAAAAATTTGGAAATGAGTGCAATAGATGTTTACATGGTAAGATCAACTCATTTATGAAAATATTACCCCAATAAAACACCAAAACAAGCTTTTGTGCAATGTATGACACTTAACATGTGAAAAGATGACACTTTGATTTTCTTGCAAATGCAACAAAAACACCAAGAGAAAACACATGCAATGGGTCTCAATGTTTGTGATGAGAGTATGCAAGATCAAGGTAGGCTCCAAAATTTAGTGTAGGACAAAATTTTGGAGGGTGTTGTAGCAGCGACAACACCAGGGCTCTAGGGACTACTATCTCAACCCACAACCTCCAAGGAACCCAAGTTGTTATAGGGCTCTAGAGAACTACCATCTCAACCCACAACCTTCAGGGAACCCAAGTTGCTCCAAGGCTCCAGATATTCCATCCCAACCCAGAACCACTAGGAAACCTGAGATCTAATAACAAATACAAATAGGGAACCCACTATATCACAATTGTCCAAGAAATGGAAAGCAAAGGTTGAAACCACTACCAATCTAGTTAAATCTGCATGAAAATGACAAGTAATCAAGGAACCACATGCATGTACCATGCATCCAAATATCAACAAGGAATCCAAACATGAAGCCTGTTACCTACAATGTAATGTTGTTATAGATGTTGATCCAACTTTCTCTTTATGCTCCCTTTCTTTCCTTTTCTTGCTTTCTCTCTCCTCTTAGATGCCATTTTATTATTGATGTCTCCTTTTTCTTTCATTTTCCTTCATTTTCTCTCTAATTTCCCTTAGATGCATATTTGTGTCTCTTCAACTTCCTTTTCTCCTTTTCTCCTTTTCTCCTTTATTTCCTTAATTAAAAGCCATTTATTATCTCTTTTCCTTTGCCAATTTCCATAGCCATTAATAAACCACAAGTGTTGCCTGCTATAATGTTTTCCCACAATTAAACTTGGAATGCATGTCCCATGCCCTTGGTTATTATTTTATTTACATGGAAAATTAACCAGATATCGTTACAACTACACTACAATGCAATATTTTTTGCATTTGGCTAACCTCAATCCAGATCTGATGCATTAAGGGAAACCTTCACTTAGGGTTCAACAAAATTCAACTCAGGGTGAAGTAGATGAAGGCCACTCTCCTTCATATACAAGAAATCAATGCTCAACCTTTTAGCTACTGAGTTTGAGCCTAATAACATTCACAGGTGTGCCCACCACATGCTTGCATAACAAAAAGGGAGACCACCTCTAATTCAATATTCCCTTAGGGATTGCAATTTTTAAATTGAGATTAAAAAGAATCCTTGATATACTAAGGATCGCTCTGCAACCCTAATGTCACTATGGTAGCCATGAACTAAACACAAACGTGACCTAACCTCTAATGGCTTCAGCAAAGCTGTTTAATAGGAGGTCATTAATAAGGCTGGAATGACAGAGGAAGAAGGGGGGAGAGAGATCCCCTCCTATCGAGACGTGGAGACAGGAGATTCCCGACAGAACACCAACAATCAGAAGATAACAGGAGATACAAACAAAATGTGAGGACCTGTCCTCGGGGCATGATGGCAAGCAGGCAATAGAGGAAAATGTCTACCATGTGCCATAGAGAAACTAAGATTCATCATTATGATGAAAAAATTGGAGCGATACAGAAGTTACATGAAATACCATGTGCTAATCTATAAGTTCATCGGAGTGTAGCCGATGGAGAAAGATCTCACCAAATGGATACAGCAAAAATGGCAACCCAAAGGCCATATCGAGCTCAAGTTGGGAGCTAGAGGCTTCTTCATGATAATCTTCTTGAACCTGCAAGATAAAGAAAAAGTATTTCAAAATGGCCCTTACTTTCATTATAATGCTAGCTTGTTTATGAGATATTGGGAAGAATGTTATGATCCAGACAAAGAAAAATTTCTAGCAGCCCCAGTATGGGTAAGATTATTCGGTTTCCCAATGGATTTCTGGGACCCAGAAATATTAGAAGGGATTGGAAATACGATAGGAAAATTTGTCAAAATAGCAAAAACAACAAAAAGAGGCAGATACACATCCTATGCAAGAATATGTGTGTGCATGAACATATTTGAACCCATACCTAACTTAGTGGAATTAGAATACCTTGAAGAGGTTTGGCAACAAACTCTAGACTATGAACACATCCCGTTCAAATGTCGTAGATGTCATGAGTATGGCCACCTATTTAAGCACTATCCAATGAACCTAGAGGAAGGGGAGAATATACAAAAGAAACAAAGGAAACCTCAAGAAGATAAAGAAGGGTTCCAAGAAGTGAAAAGAAAGAGGAGACAAGCAAAGGAAACCCACAACATAGGGAAAAAAGAAGACCAAACTCAGCCGAGCAGAATGAATAGCTTTGAAGCGCTGTAGGTAGAAGAAGAAGAAGAAAACGAGGTCCAAAATATGGATTATAAGGAGAAAGGAAAGGAGAGTAGTTCAAGTCAAGGAAAACTGAACCCCAAGAGGAAATCTCAAAGAGAGCCGATAAATAAAGAGGATAAGGAGGATAAGGAGGGGATGGAAAACACTACAATGGAAATCGACCCAAGCAAAGGAGAGGAACTTAGCATGGAAGAAGAATTTTTGAAGAAATTGCTGAATGAATGGAGACATTTAGATGAAATATTTATTCTAGAAGACCAAAACAGACTATACAGAGAGATATTCCAACAGTATCAAGCTAATCAGGGACAGAGATAGGTAGATATGGCAGAACAACTGGGGATGCATCAAGAAAACCCCCAAGAGTATTCAAACAAAATAAAATGAGGAAAGAAAAGAGGTCGGAGAAACCTACAGGAATCCATACATATTATGGGAGAAATGTTGGTGAACATAGCCAGGGTGTATCGCTATCAGCGGTATACCAACAAATAAACAAAGTTTCCCAATGATAGTTACATCCTGGAACATAAGAGGCCTCAATGATAGATGTAAACAAAGATACTTAGCTGAGAGACTAAGAAAAGAGAAACCCCAACTAATGTTGCTACAAGAAACAAAGATTACAGGAGAGAAAATGGAAGAAATACTAGGTAAAATAGAATCGAGGTATGAATGTATGTCTATAGATGCAAGAGGTAGCACAGAAGGGATTGCAATACTGTGGAACCCAACAGAGGTCATAGTTGATTACTAGATAGGCATGAGGCGAATCCTCATGGGGTGGTTCCACCTAATAGGAAATAAATAATGGTTCTTAATATCTATGGTATACGGCCCTCACATCCCAATGGAAAAGGAAAACTTCCTACAGAGAATAAAGATGTTAAGCCAACTACGCGAGGAAAATCTTTGGTTACTAGTAGGTGACTTCAACTTGATAACAATACTGGAGGAGAAAAAAGGGGGACTTCGAAGGAAAGAGCCAGAAATGGAGAAATTCAAGGATATACAGGAAGAACTACACCTGGTGGATATCCCAACAATAAACAGAAAATATACATGGAATAATAGAAGGGGAGGGAATAGACAAATAGCTTCTCGTCTGGACAGATTCTTGGCTATATAAAACTTCATTAGTAAATATGTGTACTATGAGGCACCAATTATACCATGCCTAGGATGAGACCAATGGCCTACTAAATTAGAAGTAGAAATGAAACAAGGAAATAGAAATATACCTTTTAGGTTTGAATCCTTTTGCCTAAGAGAACCAACCTTCATAGAAAAAATTGGAGTGGTGGAACAAGAGTGAGAAAGAAGGGAGAAATCTTATGCATACCTTTCAACTCAAACTTAAATAACTAAAAGGAAAAATAAAGAAATGGAACAAGGATGAGTTCGGAAACATACATCAGGAACAAGAGTTGATCCAAGCTAAGATGAAGAAAGTAAAATTGCAAATCATCAATGAGGGTAGAAGTGAGTTGCTAGTGGAGGAGGAAGGGCAGTTGATTAATAAACTGGAGGAAAGGAGACAACAAGAATAAATTCCGTGGAAACAAAAATCAAGAATCCAATGGCTAAAGGAAGGGGAAAGAAATACAAGGTTTTTTCATAAAGCTATGATCCAACATAAGTAGCAGAATAGGATATTCTCCCTAGCCAATCAGCAAGGCAACCATTTTACCCAAAACGAAGACATGGAGAACTTGATAGTTCAGCACTTTCATAGGCTACTAACGGAACCCAACATAAGCAGGGAGGAGAATATAGACAAAATCACACAACACTTTCCCAATTTGGTGAGCAGGGATCAGAACATGGCCCTGCTAAGGGAAATATCTAAATCAGAGGTATAAGAAGTCATTAAAAGTATGGCAAAGAACAAAGCACCAGGCGTATATGGATACACAGTAGAATTCTTTCAAGCGGTGTGGTCATTCATGGGAGAAGATATAGTGAAAATTGTCAAGGAATCCCGACGCACGAAAAGAATGTATTCGGCCCTGAACTCCACATTTCTGGCCCTTATTATGAAAACAGATCATTCGGAAGAACCACAAGGGTTTAGACCAATAGCTCTTTGTAATGTAATATACAAAATCATGGTTACAATTATTGTAAATCGCCTAAAACCTATATTACCTAGTTTAATATCCCAGGAACAGACATGGCTCATTAAAGGGAGACAAATAGCAGATGGCATAGTGATGGCACAAGAGGAAATTCATTCATTAAAGACAAAAAGACCAAAGGTATGCTGGTTAAATTAGATTTATCAAAAGCCTATGATTGTTTGAACTGGAAATACCTACAAGGAATATTGAAGGCATTTTGCTTTGATGCAAGATGGATAAGCTAGATAATGTCGATGATATCAACTCCAGTCCTATCAATTCTACTTAATGGATTAGCCACATAGGCGTTCAATACAACCCAAGGGCATCAGGCAAGGAGATCTGTTATCCCCATTTATGTTCATATTGGTCATGGAAGGACTTGGAAGGTATATTAAAGAGAAATTTCAAAGAGAGCAGTATACTGGCCTTAGACTATGAGGGAATGATATAGCATTAACACACCAACAATTTGTAGATGACATAATGATTTATGGGCAGGCATCTCTCAAGGAAGCTAGAGGGTTAATGGATATTTTTAAGGAATTCACAAGTGCTTCAGGGACAAAGATAAACAAATAAAAGACTGATATATTTTTCTTCAACACAACAACACCTTCACAAGCTTTCTTAGCAAGAATAATGGGATTCTGAATAGGTAATTTTCCCTCGAAATACCTAGGAATCTAGCTAAATGATCAACAATTAGAGTGGAAAATTGGAAACCCATGTTGGCAAAAATTCAAGGAAGAATGTAGAACTGGACATTCAGATCACTGAATATTCCAAGTCGAGTAATACTACTGAGATCATTGCTACAATTTATCCCGATTTACTAATTAACTAGTCAAGCGATGCCAAAAACAGTGTGCCAAAAGATGATAGACATCTTCAAAAAGTTCGTGTGGCAAGGGCCCAAAACGGAAAAAAAATGGGCTCTACTATCATGGAACTGGCTCAATAAACCTCTTAAATATGGAGGGTTAGGACTCAGAGACCCATACATTCTCAATCAGGTCACGGGGGCAAAGCTCTGGTGGAGATGGATCCAGGGAGGAGTAGACCTATGGAAGCAATTATGGGAGAGGAAGTATGGCATGCCAAGATCAACAGAAGGAAAGTTGAGACTCCAGGACAATAAGAAAGGATCACCAATTTGGGACTTAGCCTCAGACAATAGAAATTTGATCAAAAATCATAGTTTCTAGGAAATTAGGGAAGGAGGCAAAGCCAAATTTTGGGAAGAAGCATGGCAAAGAGAAAAACTAAACAGCAAGCCTAAGCTAGAAGTAGTATGTCAATATACTAATATCCATGGAGAACAAATAGTTAAAAATTTCTGGAGCATGGAAGCTGAAGAGTACTAGAGAAAGTGGAAACAAAAACAAGATTTGCCATAAGCCCCAGTAACACCCCAATAGAAGTTATATGAGAAAGAGATGGCAACTCAGAAAATTGCAATACTGGAGGGGTCAAAGATTCTCAGATGGAGATATATGATTAAAGGGATGTTCACAATTAAAGAGGGTTATTATCTACAAGCGGCACACTGAATACAACAAGAGACACATATATGGGATAGAATATGGCAAGAAAAGACATGGCCAAAAATTGCCTTCTTCATATGGATCCTCCGACACAGGCAAGCACTTACTTGGGACCAACTACAAAAAAAGGGTTGCAAGGACCTTCGATATGAAACTTATAAAGAAAAAGCATAAACAATGGAGCATATGACCAATGCCTACAGATAAGTGAAAACTTGTGGAAAAAGCATAATCAACTCTTCTGAGTAAGTGATAGGAACCCAAACAGTATAACAATAACAATGGATAATTTGCAGAAAAAGCCTTACCAAAACCCAATCCTGAATTGATCTTGGAGACTTTCTTTGGGGTTCTTCTATTGTACAATATGGAAGGAAAGAAATAATCTGATATTCAAAGATGAAAGAAGAATAGAAGAAGAAAGATGGAAACAGATACTCCTGAACATACAAGAAATGATACCGGCTGAGAAATGGTATGAAGAGGATTGGAAAACAAATCCATAGGAGGAAAGAATAATGATAGGTTTGAACTTGAAGCCAAGTATGTTAAACACCTCCTCATGGAAGCACCATCCCCCCAATGGTGAGTCTGTGAATTGTTTTACACAGCCTCCAAAAGCTTTCATCAAACTTAATTTCAATGGAGCTACAAAAGGGAACCCTGGGGCGGTGAGGACAGGAGGAGTATTCAGAGACGATAAAGGTAAAATGATCAGAATATTTTCTATGGACTACGACAATGCAAGAAATAACGAAGCAGAGCTTCATGCCTTGAAGAGGGGACTAGAAATTGTGGTATGGGAGAGGTTCCAACAACTGCAAGTGGAAGGAGACTCGAAAACAGCAATAAACATGGTGAAAAACCTCTAGCAAGGAACTCACTGGGAAAAATCAGCCAAAGATAGAGGACGACAAGGCTTGTCCAAGAGATCAGCAAGATATTTAACAAATCGGGTATGTCATCCTAACACATGTCTGTAGGATGGGCAATGTGGCAGTGGACAATCTTGCAAACTAGGGATGCGACCAGGTAGGTAGAAACCTAGATATAAGAGGAGAAGATTTATCACAAATGCAGGGAATGAGGAAAATAGTGGAGACCCTAGAAAAAGACAAGGAGCCAAAGGAGATGGGAGGTGGGGGTGCCAGAAATCACCCACTCGGGTGGAAGGACAGAGAGGACATCAGGATGCGGGGGATTGCGATAACAAGAAGGGCATCAAGAAGGACAGGGCAGGGAGGAGGGAGGCACATAAAGAGGATAGGTGTGGCTGAGAATGGGAGGGAGAGAGGAAGGCCTGGGGGCAAGCGAGAGGGTAGGTAGATCACAGTTGGCAAGTGGCATGAGTATGGAGCAGTACCCATGGTAGGAGAAACTGCAGGCATGAGGGAGTTAATAAAGGGCATAGTTGGAAGCAACAAAGGGTCATCATTTCGAGGAGTACAAATGAATGAAAGGGCAGAGAGAGGTTTAGGAAGATAGGTGGGAGGTGTGATGGAAGATAGTAGGGACAACATGATAAAACAAAAGAAAAGAGAGAAAGAGGATAGTTGCATGCAAAGAACGAAGGCAAGGGAAAGAGAAAAGAAAGGTGGTGGACACAAGCTGGCAGATGCAGCCAAGTCAACTCAAATCGATGGTATGTAATCCTCAATACCCTAAACAATAGAATTACAATAATTTTTAATGTAGAGGTTCTAGGGAAGGAGGCTTGGGAAATCCAAGACTCAGAACGAGTCAAAACTAGGGTTTCTTGGAAATCTAACAAGTCTCGAACGATGATGAAAGGGAGAGAATTTATAAAATTAAAGAGCTACCTTTGAAAAAAGAGTAGATAGGGAAGGAGGGAGGTTTATGAGATAAGTGAGATCCTGGTAAGAGAGAGCGCAAAAAGAAACTAGCCTTATCCAAGTGGTACCTTAGGCACGGTTGGGATAACTCAGGTTGCCGATACAAGTGGATATTTTCCCGAAACCCACTGAAGCTAATCTTAGGGTAGACTAGCTTGCTAAGAAACCTAACTAGAATGACCAGGATAAGACTGAGGTGTTATTTAGGGGTTCAATTTTAGTGGAGACATCATAGAGGAGAGAGAATGGGAAGGGGAACACTCCTGAAACATAGAACAAGGACATGGGTTCCCTTTGTAGGCTCTCCTGTAGGACAATTAAGGTAAACCATCAGAGTGTGGGTAGCCGGGGAGAGATGTATTTGAGAGAAGAAGACTTGAAAGGCCGAAGGAAGCTAATCCAAGAGCCATCAGGGGGTATTTGAGGGAGAATGGGGCCAAACCCAAGTTTCCAGGACTTGGTCGAGAGGCCAAACCCGGAGCATATAAACAAAAGCCAGTTTGGGGAGTATACATACATCATACTGATACTTCTTATGGTATATTTTTAGGTTTAATTTTAATCAGTGAGCAACATAGTTTGGAGGCCCGAACCACGCAGTGCGTTGTAAAGAGCAAGCATACAGAGGAGAAAGATTTGGGAAAAGAAAATTGCAACCGAGATAATGAGAGAATAACAAGAGAAGGAAAAGAGATGGCTAAAAGGAGAAGCAAAGTAACAAGAAAAGCAAGGAAATAGACCACCAGGGGGGATGCAGCCTCCAGCGGAGGACAACACAAGACATGCAGGAAGGCTAGTAAGAGCATATGTAGACTCTTATCAGTGCATACATGGTTGGCAACTCACCAGAGGTAAGAGTGCAAATAGCTGTATGGGAGAGGGAACTTAATGATAGCATCACCAACCAGGACATTGAGATAGAAGAATGGGAAGCCATGGTACAAGATCTAGGGAATAATCGCGGCCTCTATACTCTATTCAAACAAACAATCTAGCAATATTGGTTATGAAGAACATAGTGGCCCAAACTATGACACTCAACAAGGAACAGGAACTAAACAAGGGACAAGAGGCACAGGAGGAAACCAAAATGAAGGAGCCCAGCAAGGCAGAGCTCCTCAGGGAGATAACAACAATCCAGATTCAAGTCTACCGAAACAATTTAGCTTTGAAAAGTATTGAGCAAAGTCTATAGGACATGAGGAGAAGTGAGATGATGGGATCCAATGCTAAAGCTCCAGCCCCAGAGAAGTTCTCAAATGATGAGTAAAATAGGGTACTAGATAAAAATTTTCTTCTATGACAAGTAGCCTTTACTTTCCTAAGTTGATTATTATTATAGATAGAATAGCTAATGTTACATGGATGATAGAAAAAGACATTCAAATTTTGGACATCCTTTAATGCTAACAGGTGGCCAACTTGGTTTCCTACGGGCAGGTTGAGGCCACCTAATACTATTGGAAAAAATTGATCATGGTTAGACAATATTAATAGAGAAAGTACTACCAAGCTTACAAAAAAAAAAATATTCCCTCAGGGCTTCCCTTTTATGATTTATGTGCTATTTCAAAACCAACTATCTAGATAATTCCCCCTAGACTCTAGCTCAGGATGAAGGCTTCCACTCTAAATTCCTAGTTAGCTTTAAATTCAATTGGAATTAAATTCCCACACTGGTTTCTATGATTTATAGGGTTCTCCCTCTCTCTAGATCCCTATTGTTCATAGTCACTATGTTCCACACCCACTAATTTCTCTAGTTCATTCTCTCTTTTGTCACTCTCGCTCCCATTCTATTCTCTTCATTGCCCCTCTTTCCACTCATGCACTACCCAACACAAGAATTTGGGGTCCCTCCTGATGTCACATGGAAAACAAAAAACCTCCCAGGTTTTTACGTAGCCCATACTCCTAGGGAAATATTGGTACTGGTTACTCCATCCTCCTCTTAATAGTTGGTAGTTGGGGAGTTCATATATTGATTCAAGGGTCTATATAATTATGTTAAGTAGATAAGAAACTCTGAAATCCCCATTATAGCTCTCCACTTAGGCATTGAGATCTATGTTGGATTCCCTCTTCTTCAACTTTAGTATATATTAAAAGTTAAATGCATACTTATATCAAATAAAATCCTTCCAAATATCCATGTTGGTTATCTAGCATATAATAATTCATTACATATTACAAAATATGGGGGTTAAAAAGGGTGTTACAATCCCATTCCCCTTGAAGGAATACCATCCTTGGTGTTATGTTATCTATAGAACTAATTTTACTTAGTAAAAAAAAGGGTATGTCATTTTCATGGAATATTTTAGTCCCCATGTCACCTCATCTACTCCAAAGTGTTTCCATTTTAGCTTGATTTTCATAATGGCTCAGTTTCAGAGCAAGTTATTTGTCCTTGAGTATGCATTTAGGCTCTAGTTGGAACTCTCATTTGGGTTCCACCAGTATCATAACCCAATCAATGATGTGATTAGAATCATATCCATATTTCTTAAATAGTAACACATGGAATGCATCATGTGTTTTAATTTTAGGATCTAAGGAAAGGTTATATTCCATTGGTCTAACTCTTTCAACCATCTGAAATGGTCTACATTAGTGGGGTGCTAATCTGGCTTAGTTTCCCATTCTTAAGGAAATTCTTTTGGGCTTGACCTAAAGATACACATGATATCCTATCTTATATTATATGTGTTTTTTTTATTTGTGTGACTTTTTTTATGATCCAGGGTTTCTTTAAGTTTTTATTTTTACTTTTAAGACTTCCTTATCCATTTCCTTTAGTAGGCCAGGTTCAATTTTGATTTGATCAATTGGATGGTCCCAAGTAATTGGATCATTACACTTCAAGCCATATAGTCCTCAAACAAACTCATTTTCAAGGATTAACGATAGTTTTTGTTGTCTAAGACTCTACTAGTAGTAGATAATCCTCCCATTTAGAAAGTTTACCTATCACATACATGTGAAGTATATTGATTAGGACCTAATTTATTCTCTTTATTTTCCCATCCATCTGAGGATGGTAGGCGATACCAAATGCTAGTAGTGTTCAAATCCATTGAAATAAGGCTTCCCAAAATCTTGACGTAAGCATAAGATCTCAATTAGACACTATTACCTTTGGTGTATGATTCAATCCAAAAATAAATTAATGAAAATTTCATCAATATCAATTTCTTTTTGAGTGGATTTCATTAGAAGGAAATGAGTGGCTTTGCTCTACTTTCCCACCACTACCATTATTTGATCGAGCTATCTCATGATTTTGGTAGTCGTCTAATGAAATCCATAGTTACAGTTTCTCACTTCCATTCTAGAATCAAAAGGGGATGCAACAAGTGAGCATTCCAAACATCAAGTGATGTATCCTACAACTTCCTTCTTCATCCTTGGTCAGTAGTATAATTTATTTGTGACTATAAATATCTCCTGATAACTAGGGTGTCTAGAATAATGTTTATTATGTAGTTCATATATCACGAGCTTCTTTAATTCAATGACATATGATATGTATATCCTATCTTGGTACATCATTATCGTTAATACCATGTCCAATATTAGTTGTGTTAATATCGTTCTACATAAGTGTGAATGCTAATGTTGTGTGTGTTGTAGGTATACAAAGAAATATCCATTATCTTCCCCAAAATAGAGTATAGATTCACATCACCAGTCTGTGTATGAGCCCATGAAATTGAACCTTGGTCAGGCCATTCCTTTTTAAGAAAAATTAGATAGGTTCCATTTCCTTGCACAATTAAGTGTATTGAAACATAATTAATTGATTTTTCTGAATTTAATTTTGAATTGCAGAATGTGAAGAGAGTGTAACAAGGACAATCTTAGGATTTACTTCTCTCTTGACTGTACAATGAAATTTTGGTTCAGTCAATGTGATAGAAAATGTCGTCTCAATTAGGGGCATTGTAGGCAACCCCAATGGCATCAATAGAATTAGAATCCTTTCCTTTCCCTGTATTTTCTTGTGGGTTTTACCCTCACAATGAACCAAATAGGAGACTTGGTTTAAGGTTTCTTGAACAGGATGTGTATGCAACACCTATCCTATGAAATAAAATTGTCTCATGAAATCCCTATCACAATATTCCTTAATTCTAATTTCCTCTTAGTTTACTTTGATTTTGGTTTGGTTTTCCATGTCATTTATTTTCACAATGATAGGATATAAACTCATTAGTAATATAACCTCTACAGATATAGTGTAGTATCTCAAAGTTTATGAACATCCTGGTTGATAATTTAATGTCAAATATTTAAGAAATCAAATCGACCAACATTTCTGGTGTCATTTATGAGGAGATACTAAGGAGATCTTTGAATTGATGTTTTAGTTAGATTTAATTTATGCAACTAGTTTGTGTGAATTTATTTTGACACTAGCATTCTCAATTCAACAATTTATTTCTTAGTTCTAAAAGAAATGTTAAGATTGTATAAATAGGGATATAATTAAAGACACTGGGGGTAAATTTACAATAAGAGGAAAGATAATTACTTTTTATAAACAACCCCTTCGAATTATATATTTTTGGAAGATACATCTAAATAAATACAAGATAGAAGAACTCCATTGTCAAACTCAATGTTTGGGGAAAGTAGTTCAAGGGTCCATAAGAAAAGAATTGGGGAAAGTAATTTTAGATTTCAAAGATCAACAATTAATGTCACATTAACAATTCCAAAGTGGGAGCCTCATAGTCCAAAGATCCAAGTAACACCCACAATAACACCCATAATAGAGGCAACCATTGTAGGAATTCAACTCTAGCTTCCATAACTTCAAAGAAACTCCAATCCAATTAGAGATCTAGAGACTCCTCCAGTAGACACAAAATTTTAGTTTTATTGGAGAAATGAACATGGAACAAGGAGGTGAAGTTCACATTCTTGGAGAATATGATATGTTCATAAGAGAGGAGGAAGAGGTAACATTTTAATTTCCTATTGTCGATCTAATTGCGCATGTTCAGATGAAAAATATTCTTCTATGGTTTTTTCCTCATTTTCATAATATGATCACTAAAAGACCATAACACATTTTCCTTTAAATTTGATACACTATGTTGTAGCTATGATTATTCTAATGATGCACAAAAACTTAAGTTATTCCTTTCCGGTCTCAAGGACTCATCCTTGTGTTGGCTTATGGGATTGGGAGAGAATACCATACAAACATGGGGTGAAATGTATAGAAATTTTCTTAGAAAATATTAGGATTACTTTAAAGCCAAATACTTAAGGGAATATCTTTTAAAAATAGTGAAAAAATATGATGAAAGTCTATAGGATTGTATTAAGTGATTTTTGAATAATCTTCAATGATCTAGAAAAAATAAGAATGAATTTGATACTATTAGAACCATATTTTTTAGAGGACTTTTTTTCTGAATCAATTAACCTTCTTAATATGATGGGAGTAGGGAATGTGCCACAACTAACCTTTGATGGAATTGGTGATCTTTGTAGAAGATACCCAAGGGGTCAAGCTAGATTTTGTAAGGGAATTCAAGACACTTTTTTGAAAGTTACCAAATGAGCTACAAGTGGCATTACTAGAGCAAACTTGGGACATTTATTAGAAGATTTCAAAATTTATCTTCTTTTCACTCTTATCATACAAATAGATACCTTACAACTTAAAAAGTCTCAAGAAGACGAGAAGTTTCATTTTTCTATTTTCTATCCTAAATATACAAAAAAAATCCACTTAAAGAATTCCCTTAATATAATATTAATGTTTGTACTATTATGATAGGTAAAAATTCAATAAAAGAGTGTCCTTATCTATCTAGGATAAATGAAATGTACCAAAGAGAGGATCAAGTACCTGAGAAATTGAGTGCATTAGCACTAAATAGACTTTAGCAGCTGAGAACATTATGTATAACCTCTAAACATGTGCAAAAATTTACTTCTTATTATCATTTGTAGTATCCATCTCAAATTTATACTTCTAATGTATCTTGGCAAGAATTTCCACCACAACAAGTTCCACACTATCCTTGGCAATAAGAATGGAAAGGTTCTAACTTTGGAGGTATGATTTCCTATCAGTGCCACATGCAACCCCATCAACCTTATCCTACACAACCACCTCCACCATTTTACCAGTTTACACACTTTATGTTGCGGTTCCTAGAGATAACCTCTGAGTTGAGGAGAGGATAGTGCCTAGGACATCTTAATACATGTTAAGGATATATTTGTTCTGCTTAGGATTTAGATATAAATTTATGAAATCTGGTTCAATTACCCTACTCAAAGACAAATCCAATGTAAACATAAATAATATATTATTCCAAAGAGTTAATGCTTAGATCTGGTGGCCTACACACACAGAGTGCAATTTTGATTTACTTTTGTAGTATAAGTGAAAGAGAAAATACAAGAAAAGAAACCAAGTGCAAAGGGCTAAACATAGAATCATGTGCACCAAATTGTAGTTGAATCATGAATTAGGCTAAGGAAACGAACTGTAGAAATCATGGAGCACATTTTAAGGCTTTCAATCCAACATATCAGAGATACCATTTGCCATAACATAACATAGGTTTATTTAAAATTGATTCCAACAACTACAATTACACAACATATGAAGTGATAAACAAAGATAGAATCACATACTACACATCTCAATGATTGGAATCACTAGAAATTTTTTTGATTAATCTTCAAAAATGACATGCATCTCATAAGCCCAAAAACTTGTAGAGTAATTACAATCTCTGTGCCATAAAAATTGAACCCCTACTAATGAATCTTTCTTCCCTTTTATAAGGAGAATCAAAACAAGGATTGTCACAAAAATATCTTGAAATGCAACATCTATCCCGTTTGTGAGAGAATGCAACTAACCTAATTATCCCAATGATTACATAACGAACTTGATTATTTTCTTGAAAATGAAATATTTACAAAACTAAAAAAATGAGATGGATTTGTCATGATTTCTAAATCAAAATATCTTCATTGTTGACTCCTTTGACCTCTTGAGGTGGACCCAAGCTCCACTGTTCAGAACCATGGTGGATTGATAAGTTGGTCACACTTTTGCCATAATGTTGGATCTCGTGGAGTGTGAATGAGAGTGTTGTAAGCTATCCTCAAATTTGTGTGCTCAGTGTAATTAAAGTTGGAAATAAACAAGGTTTTTACCAGCCATAGTAGCTAAAAATATATATGTAGATAATTTATTATGGTTCTTCCTTTGAGAGTGGCACTCTTTTAATGTGAAGAATCCACCTTCCTCTTGGCCTCAACCAACAGTTTCTCATACTTCTCACATGGTAGTAGGTTCCCTTAAAGGTCCCAACAACTAGGCAATCCTACTCTAGTTCTCTAATAAAAAAATAGAATTAAACGTTGCTACCAACTTTTCCAAATCATTCAAACATTCCTCAGCTCTAGCCCTTGTTGCCTCTCTCTCGATAATTTTGTTAATCTAAATAATTTCCCCTATCATGTCTATGACATCCATTGCCCTCAGGTCACTGGCCGATTTTTCGTTGAGGTACCTGATAATTTTTTCTGCTATCCTCGCATTCTTTGCCTCCTCATTCTTGGGTGACAATATGAAAAATTCAGTGTTGTTGACTACAACTCTTTGTTCTGCAACGAATTCATATGCTCCCATATGTTCTTCACCTCAAAGATAATATTATCTGATATTATTTTTCTAGCTTCAATGAGAGACATGTTATCTTTCAATTTATTCTTTAGCTCTTTGATTTCATTTTTTGCAGACTATAATTTGTTATTGCCCTACTCCACACTTCCCCTAGTTTTCTCGACTTCTTTTTCCTTGTTTGAGAGCAAGTACTTGGTATTATCCAAGTCAATTTGCATCTTCTTGAGCTCACTCTCCAATAGCTAAAAATTAGGGAGAGCTTTGGTCAATTATTCTTTGGGTTTTTGTGGGTTGTTTGGCACAATCACAACATAGATATGAGAACCAATTCTCTATTAAAGGCCTGAAACCTTAATATTGAGGGCCACCACCTCATTATTTATATCTATCAACTCTTTGGCCATAATTTCCTTCTCATTTTCTACCTAGGAAAACTCCTTTGTTTGTACATTCTCTACTACAAGCATCATGAGATGCTACCTCAATGATTAAATTTCATATTGTGTGCCCTGTATAATGGCATCTACAACAACTTTTTCATTTGGTTCTACCCCAAGTTTGACAATTAAATACTTGAAGCCCTCATTCTGCAAATGAAGTGCTCTCGAATTAGCCTACTCCTATTTTATTTTGGTGGTAGCTTTCTCCAATAATTTATCTACATTGTTGATAATTGAGGCTACTTTTCTCAATTCGTTGTAAATCATCTCCCCTACCTTCTTGTGCAAGTTGATTTTTTCTTGCAAGGGGACACTAGCCATATCCAATGACAATTCCACTATCCTTAACTATGGTACAAATGGAAGGGACAACATTGAAGGATGTTATAATGAGAATTACATTTGGTTTCTTTCTAGGTCCATGGCAACCAAAATCATGGTTTGGTACGAGACTGAATGAGATGCTAGATATGATAGCATTTCATCCCTAAATTTCTTGTTCCTCTCCTATTTCATCTTTCCTTCCTCCCATTTACAGCATGTTGTTGATGTACTTCCTAATGAGCCAAGGATTTCTACCTCAGTTGAGTTGAAGATGGATTCCTGTTGAGGGTCTTCTAAGAGAACTTGGAAACATGCTTGGTCTAGATTTCCCTCAATCAACTTTACCTCAATATATTCATCATTTTCTCCTGAATTTTTTCCTTCTTGGTTGACGATGCCTCCTCTATAATTGTAATACCAACCTCATCCACATTCCATTGCAATAAGGAATTACTGAGAGGGGGTTGAATCAGTAATTGTGAGGTTCTTAGATCTTTAAGAATAAATATTTATTTTTTTTCACTACAACCAGTTACTTGTGAGCACATTCATAATACAATATAAATCGATAACAAGATGAACCATTCACATGTACAAACAATCCATCAAATGAGAAACACACACATATTGACACAAGTGTCTTTTATGTGGAAACCCAAAGGGAGAAAACCATCGATCTATTTGTTGTTGCGACATAAATTAAGAACATACTTAATTACATCCATTTGTTTGTGAGCACCCACACAGAGGAGACCCGAACCCCCTTCAAATAGTAATCTACTACTTTCAAAGAGGCACCAACCTCTTATGAATGTAGGCCACTACCTTCTCTAGCCATTATTCTACTTTTCATAAAATTCTCAAACTAAAAACAGAGGCTGATACATCTCATAAAAGTATTTGAAGAAATTCCTACCTAGTATAAGTTTAACCCTTTTCCAAACTGAGTAGACTAATTACGAAAAATGAATACTTTAGTCAATCATGAATAAAAGAGTTCTCCCTTATATTGTTTTATCCCCTTTTCAGTCTTGGGAGACCAGTTTACGATAAAACCTTTATGTGTTTTTTTTTGTTTCTTTTTCAAACTCCCTAAAAGTGAAAAAGAAGTTGAATTAACCCTTCATTAAACTCGTAAAACTAAATGGTGTAGGACTCATCAATCATGATGAGAATGAACCACTCCTTCCTAGGGTTTATTTAAAAATACTTTCAATGACTCATATGAAGGATGAGCTTATATCATAAGCATATGTTATCCTCCTCAAGCTTGTTAAAAATAAAGAGGTACTTGCCAGTAATTGTAGAGAAATTAGGAAATAAGTAATCATATTTTGTATTTCAAAAGCCAGTAAGTCACTCTTGAACATGACATTTCATCACTTTTTTGTGTCATGGTTAGGAAATCGATTTGTCTCTATCTTGGCCATGCCTCAGTGAAATTATTCCTATTGGTCTCAGATCCAATTTTGAATCAAGTGCTTCCAAATCATTATAGTGTCATCAATATGTTCAAGAGAAGTTAAACTCTAGTTAAAACTATTTTACAATATTTCAAGCCTTTTATTGCATCGACCATCCCTAAGTTAGTCCTAAATCACTCCAATTGTTTCTTCAAAATTTGATATTTGTTTCATGTCATAGGGCATCCTGCAATGGACTACTTCCTATCGACTTCAACATATCATCTAGGAAGTTGATCTATAAACCCCTTTTAGTATCTTGGTGCTTGAATGCCTCAATGGTAGTTTTCCTTGCTTTTGATGACATGTTCTCATCATTGACCTTCAATCCAATGATTCTATGGATGTTTGACTTTAGATCATTTATTCACGACCCATAAATTGTACTAGAGTACCTTGAGGTCCATTTTCATTATTGGCGATTTCTGCTGCATTTGAAAACAATTTTCATCATTAGATGGTAATAAAATGATTTATGTCGTTGTTGTGATCAAAACATTTATTCATGTGGTTAGATTTGTACCACAAATAGATAGAGATGGATACCCTGGATTTTCTTTGATACGTCTAGGTTGCATGCAGTTTTGAGTATTTATGATTGTGATATAGATTCACGATATATGCATAGTGGCCATGATTTTTTTTATTAACATGTACCTTTGTACATTTCCATGATTATGCTTATAGTTATTTTTCTCGAGTATGGGAATGCCTACGTCAGAGATAAGCATATCATAATATCATACTATAATCTCTTTATTGTTGACTTGTAGGTTTCCAACCAGTGGTTCCTTGATTCTAACCTTTGCATGAGAAAGCACGTCAATCATTATAACTTTCTGACTTTGTACTTTAGGGGGTAATTTGTTACACTTCAATTTATCACATCCATGCAAATGATGCCAAATCTGGATCTTTTTCCATCCAAAGAACTGTTTTCATTAATCCCCAATAAATATGGAAGAAATAACTCTTCATGAAGTATAAGAATCATGTATTACATACTTAAAAACCCCTAATTTTGGGGATCATCATAGGTGCCAAGATCACAACATGTGATGTTGCACCTTGTGAAGTAAATGAGCATAGATACAATCATTATTGACCTTCATTAAAAGTGTGACAAACTTCTTACGTGGATAAAAATAAGAAAGGGTAAAGAAGCTTATATTCTATAAGCCTCGTGAATGGTATCTACTCCAAAGAGGTGGAGATTGGGCTTGTGTTTCTCCTATCTTGGATCTCATTCTCCCATTATGGATCTCATTCCCTCCATTGTGTATCTCACCCCTTACTTAGTGGATCTCAACTTCCACTCTTTCCCTATAAGTGCAATGCACTGAAAGAGAAATGGGTTGCCATTTTTTACTCTTGAACTATACTTCGATGATGTCCAAGTATATATTGGAGACTTTTTTACTGCAAGGTTTGGATTGAGGATCATTGGGAGGAAACCATCAATAGTGTAACATCCTCATCCCACATCTACTGAAGTAATCGACCAACTGAGATAAACAAGTGATGAGTGGCCACTATAATGAGAGTCAACCTCCTAGGTGACCTTAGAGAAGTGGAATCGATGGAAACACACCACACAAACCTTTCACATCAACAAGAGAACTCCGGGGAGCCATCCCAACCACTCAAGTAACAAGTTCCTAAGACAAACTATTTTTTTAAACCATTAAACACCCAGACACTCCCTTGACATAGACGTGCATGCATCCAGGAGACTCCAAACACTCCCACAACATGGGTATGCATGTGTCTAAGGACTTTTCTCTTCAAACATGTGCCTACGACTTTGGGATTTGTGCCACTTTTTCAAGCCCGAAGCTTAGGTCACTGCCCAGAACTCAATGACACTTTCATAAATGAAAGATAAAAATAGAATAAGGATACAAATGCAACTACTTGAACAAGGAATTAATTGGACCCCTACTAGCCATGACAGGAATTCCGTCAAACATGTCACAAATATGTAATCTACAGGTTTAAACAACAAATCTGAGCATAGGGATCTCATACTTATCTAAGAATCATTAAGAATAATTGTTCCCTTATATCATTAGTTGCATTATCATCTATTATGTCATAGATACATTGTTCATTCATTTACAAATCAAAACATGAGGAGATCCATACATCATCACTGTCATAATACATGCTTATAACCAACATAATAACAACAGAAATATCAAGGATACATCAATGATAGAAACCAAATATAAACCAATATATTTAGACATAATATGTGAAGGAAAGAACCTCTTATTAATGAATGCAATAGCTAACCTATGATGGGACTACCACATTCCACCCGACCATAGATTGGTTGAGCCAAATCTCTCTTCAACCAATCAACCCATGCCATATTCCAAGCAGAATGTGGCACACAAACCAAAATAACTAACCAAGGCATCCTAAGGCTAAACCACCTCAGCCTCATCAACAAAGACTAGGCTTTACTATAATCCACACTGGATCATTAGGCCAAAACAATAAACATGTAATAACAGGATTTGCCATGATCTCGAGAAGATCACTAGGCCAAAACACGCATGGATTCCACCGGATTTCTCCACCTACACCATGAGGAATTCTCCTATCTCCTAGTCTCTCAGGATTTACCACAATCCACAGTCTGATCCAGGGCTCACTAGGCCCTAAACCGAGACTCCACCCTCTAGGATTTATAGTATATCTCGCTATTCACCAGCAAGGATTCTTAGGCCTAATCAAGGGCAACCACCTCTAGCATTTACAATATATCTCGCCATTCACTGGCAATGATTCATAGGCCCACTGAGGCACACAATACCTGGCTTTACTGCAACCCACAGTCTAGTTCAGGGCTCATTAGGTCAGTGGATTTACCGCAATCCATAGTGTGGTTCAGGGATCACTAGGCCATGTTTTCCTTCTTTTGGAGATCGACCTCACTTATTTTTGAATCCATGAGGCAATCCAGCTCAACCAAAACATGAGAATCCGATCACAGCATGGCTATCCGGAAATGGAAACTCTAAACTGAAAAAAATGTCACACGTGGAAAACCCAAGCCATAACAACGAAGAACCACATGCAAAACTATGCATTCCAAATATAGCAAGGAAAAAACACATGCAAATCGATACCTGCAAAGAATCTTGCTGTATCTATTAGATCCTTCTCTTCCCTTCTTGTTCCTTCCTTCCTCTTGCCCCTTTGCCTTTCTTGATCCAATGCCAAAGTGCTCCAAGAAAACTCTAAGTGCCTAAGAGTGAGAGAGAGAGAGAGATAATAATGAGAGAAATCCAAAACTAAACTGACAAAAGGTTACAAATTGTTCCTCATAAACCTTTTTATCAATTACACCTCTATTTTCTTCACTTTCCATTATTTTCCTTCATTTCCCTCTTCACATGCAACCTGTGACCTTCCACCTTCCATTTCTCCTAATTTCCATTGTTTTCATAAATAAATGTGCCAAAAAATCCATTTTTCCTTTCCAAATTCGTAGCCATTACCTTTTCCAATTTCCTTAGATATAATAAACCAATGAACACCCACACTAGGATGTCCTGCCCAACATTCAACTTGGAATACATGTCCCATCAACCATGGTTATTATTTTTCCTTTATTAAATTTTATTACATGGAATTTTCAACATGCTCGTTACAGAACAACCCCCCCCCCCCCCCAGGGGATACCATCTTCAGTGTTCAACCACACCTATACCTTATCAAAACTGCTAAAAAATGGAGGTTTATAACATAGCTTGATGCAGTATTACAGCGATCACCCTGCTGAAAATAAAACCAACACGAAAACATAAGAACATGAAAATTATAATGAAATGACACCCATACCACTTATTGGAGATTTATAATTTAGCACATGGGGGTATTTACGTTCACATACATATGTACATATACCAAACATCACCAAAACATATACCAAAGACATATACCAAAACATCCACTCAACCAATAAGTAAGGAAGAATACATAGCTCGCATTTGATCCGACATCTCCCATGTAGCTTCATCAAGCCCAAAGTGCTTCCGCTGCACATTAACCTACTCGATTGCTCAGTTTAGGAGCATGAGCACCTTATTCTGCAATATACACTAAGGCTCTAGCTAGAATTCTCCATCTGACTCCACCTACAATATAGACCAGTCAATCACATGATCAAAAACTTTAACATACTTCTTAAGTAATGACACATGGAAAACATCATGGACTTTATTATCAGAGGCAGTGCAAGTCAATAGGCTACTGGTCCAATCCTCTCAATAATTCTAAAAGGTCCACAAAATGGGGGTGCCATATTGGCACATGATCTAATCCACAAGGAGCTCTTCTTTGGTTTGATGTGCAAGCACACCTATTCCCCTGATCCAGGTGGATATTAATTGGTGGCCACCCACCTATTAAACCTAGACCCTCCAATTAGTTTCATCTATTTCCTTCTTTATTTCAGTGCCATTTACTATTTTTAGTAGTTTTTTGTGTCCTAAACTTCTAGAGTAGTTTTGACCCCCTAAACGGTGTTTTTTTGAGGTCTATTGCAAGCCCATAGTCATAGGAAAGGGCCTATGGAAAAACATGTAGTAATAAAAGAGACCTTTCGTATGCACCAAACAGAGATAATATGACCAAGTTATAACCACGGGAAGTTGGCCACGCAACTAACCCCAACGAGGCCCATAAAATCTTGGTGTTACATCTCCTGGGGTTAGGGTTTTGGTTGCTTAGGGTTTTGTCATGTTTTTCAATAATAAATAGGCCCTTGAGCCTCATTGTACCACAGTTAAGTTGGAATTTAGCTGCCACATCTCTTCTCAAAGATAAGCTACCATCGCCTGAGCTATCTTATTTCCATTTTGTTTGTAATCATAGTTCAGTATTTTTATATTAATGAAATGAAGTGTTTTTCTACTGCATCTCTGTATTTATGATTATATCTATAATTTGTTGTGTTCCAGTTTAAATTTGGATTAGTGGTATCTGAGCAATCTGCTCCTTCTTTGTTTTTCTTTCCATGTCCACAACGATGTCATGGTATAAGGAGTTAGGGCTCGATCTGGTTGAACCATTGCAAGATCAGCCTCACAATCCCCAATGACCTCCCATGACAGAAGAAAATGAATATGAGGGGGAAAAGTTCCTTTCAAAATGTTTCTCGACGAATCCCTCAAGCGACAGAGGAACGTGATGATGGATAACTTTGCCTAGATCCTTCGATGGCTACCCATAGGTGATGCATCTTCATCCAACAACCTCTCTAGAAGCGCCACTCCTTTTATGGCACAATTTAACTTCGATATTCCCATATTCGATGACCTAATAGATGTAGACACTATAGATAACTGGTAAAATATATTGGAAGGATATTTTTCAATTCATGACTTTTCCAATTCGGGAAAATATTACTTTTTCACTACTGTGAACAAAAGGACGAGAGTGAACCCTCATTGTTTGCATACGCACCCACTTGGGGTTCTTTTTGAGATGCCATCAAGGGACAATATTACCATGTCAGGAGCTATGAAGATAAATACATAAAGTGGACCACGCTATGGCAGGGAAGGGACCAAGATGTGTCATAGTTCACAAATATTTTCCATACCCTTCACATGAAGCTAGGTATCAAGGATACTAAGCAGCATTTGTTGCTCAAGTACCACGACTTTCTACACAAGTACATCCAGGATGAGATGGAGTTCCTATAAATTTCCTTGCTCGACATGGCGTACCGATATCAAGATTGAGCAAAATTTTAAATAGAAGAAGCAGGAATTTGGATACGTGAATCCAAAGTAAGGAAAAGGCATCGCCAAACCATAGAGAAAGGGACAAAGCCAAGGTAAGGTTACCCAGGATAGCCCTCCGAAGCCACAAGAAAATAACAACACTACGAAGACAAAGAAGGACACGGGAAATGATGTGAGTTCCATAAGAGCTCCATTCTCAACACAAGTGACTGTCGGACCAAACAATCATTGGTGGCTGAGCTGAAGGCCTCTGAATGAGATGCATGTTCCGATTCTAAATAAAAACCCGATAAAGAGAATGACAAAGGGAAGTAGATCATTTATGTGGAGCCCAGTGCCACCATGGCCACCACCAAGGTCCAGAAGATTGAACTTGAAGATCCAGAGGAGGGGGAACGCCTCTTCCACTCATAGATGTGGGTGAAGGGTTCTCTGCTGCAGCTCATTGTCAATAGCAAGAGCCAAAAGAACCTCATTTCAGTAGAGGTCGTGAAGTAGCTAGGCTTAAAGACTACAGCACATCTGTAGTCATACACCATCGGGTGGCTTCCCCAAGGACAAGATCTCCACATCAATCAGCGATGTCCCTTCCCCTACAAAATCAAGCCCTTCACGGATGAGGTATTGTGTGATGTTTCTCCTCTTAAAGTTTGTGATGTTTTGCTAGGACAACCATACTTGTGGAAGCGACATATTGTATATGAGTCTAAACCTCGCTCTATGATTATTGCTTTGGCCAATAAGCTATATAGGGTACCAGAGGTAAGCTCGCCTACCACCATCTCTTTTATCATTGAAAATAAATTTAGTAAGATCATTTCCCAGACTAGGAAATTTGTTTTCTTTATGATTGGCCCTCAAGGAAAGAAGAAGTTTATGGCCAAAACTTCCAAGTAGGGCTCCTCTCCACAACAACATTAGATGGATAAGGTTGTGGAGGAGTACAAAGATATTTTCGCCTCACCTACATGGGTACCTCTACACTGTTAGGTCAAGAACTCCATTGATCTGACCTCGAGCGTACCGCTACCCAACAGAACGATCTATCAATGCTCTATTATGGGGAAAAGTGGCATCAAGAGGTAGATTCAAGAACTATTATTGAAAGGGCACATCATGCCAAGTTCATCACCCTGTGAGAGCTCGATTGTATTGGTACAGAAGAAGGATGGGATTTGGAGACTCTGTATTGACTATCAGGTGTTGAACAAGATCATTGTCTAGAATAGATACCCAATCCCACGGATTGATGACCTTTTGGACTAGCTCAAGGGGGCTAAATATTTCAGCAAGTTTGACTTCAAGTCAGGTTATCACCAGGTTCCTATCGAACCCTCTAATGTGTGGAAGATTGCCTTCAAATCCTAGGAGGGCCTTTTCAAATGGTTGGTCATGCCATTAGGATTGACGAATGCCCCTGCAACCTTCATGAGACTAATGGACAACATCTTGTGACCCTTCACCAATGCATTCATGGTTGTGTATTTATATGACATCTTGATCTTAATCCAGAGTTGGGAAGAGCACCTCCACCATATTCGACAGGTCTTTCAAACCCTGCGACAACACAAGTTGTGTGATAACTTGGAGAAATACACTTTTGGCCTGACCCAGGTTCAATATTTGGGGTAAATAATTGATTAGAAGGGTGTACATGTGGACCCAACCAAGATACAAACCATTCGAGTTTGGGCAGCCCCAACCACTCTAACAGAGCTCCACAACTTTTTAGTTCTTTCCAATTTCTATTGGAGGTTCATGTTGGGGTTCTCTCATATCACTTGGCCTTTAAGTCAATTCACCAAGGGTGGAGCAAAAGTAAAGTTTTTTTTGGTCTAAAACCCAACATCATGCATTTTCCGAGTTGAAGTATCACCTTTGCTCTGCACCAGTGCTTAGATTACCAGACATGCAACAACCATTTGAGATTAAGACAGATGCCTTCGACTCTACTATTGGTGCAGTTCTTACTCAGCATGGGTATCCAGTGGCTTACCATAGTGAGACACTTTTAGACATAGTCTGAAAGTATCCCACTTATGACATAGAAATGTATTCCATTGTGCAGGCCTGCCATTAATGGAAGCATTACATTCTGGGGAAGGAAATGGTCATCCACACAAATTACCGACCCGTATAGTTCATAAAGACAAATGGGAATTTACAGAACGATCGCCATAAAAAATGGTCCACCTACCTACAACAATTCCATTTGAACATTAATTATAAGAAGGGAAACACCAAAATTGTTTTTTATTGCCTCAGTTGACCACCGGTCATGGTATTGATGACTTTGCTCGACTCATGTGGGCACGAGACTTTGAGGTGGCCGCATCTTTACAGGAGCAATCCAGAATTCAGCGGCACATACCAGACACTCCTAGAAGGGAAGAAAGTTCCAAATTTTCACCTTTAGGATGCATCGTTATGCCACCTAGCACACATCTATGTTCCTTCAAGTGAGTGTGCCAAGATGATTTAGGAGGAGCACTACAATCAGGTCGATAGACATTTTGGAGTAGAGAAAATAGTGGCGGTATTTCAAAAGTATTTTTATTGGCCGAAACTTCATCAGGATCTTGGGAAGTACATCAAATCCTACACCACCTATGCCATTGCCAAACCAAACATCAAGAAGCAAGGCATGTATAGTCCTCTACCTACTCCTGGTCGGCCTTGGGAATATGTCTCCATGGATTACATGTCAGACCTTCCTTCTACTAAGAATGACAACGATTGTGTTTTCGTGGTCATTGAAAGATTCTCCAAGATGTCCATCATGGTAGCCTACAAGAAGAGTATCACCATAGAGGCCCTTCTAAGCTCTTCTTTGAGCGAGTGTGGGTACACTTTGTGAACCCACAATCCATTGTCTTAGATCAGGACAACAAATTCCTGAGTGCATTTTGGTCTAGTCTCTAGTCGATTCTGGATACAAAATTGATCTGGATTGAAACAGGAACACAAAAAAATTATATATATAACCATACATACAGAGATGTAGCAAAAATAAAACTTCATTTCATTAATATCAAAGAACTGAAATATGCTTATATACAGAATGGAAATAAACTAGTTCGGGCGATGGTAGTTTATCTCTGAGAAGAGATGTGGCAGCTACATGCCTATCAATTGTGTTACAATGAGGCTTGAAGGCCTATTTATTATTTAGAGATAATGGAAAACCCTAAACATCCAAAACCCTAAACCTAGGAGATGAAGTGCCAAAACTATGGGCCTTGTTTGGGTAAATTGGTACATCAACTTTCGAGGGTTGTAACTTTGGCATATGATCTTCGTTTGATGCGCACAATACCTCGTTAGAAATATCTATCCAAGGAATACAACCTTAAAGTGGTGACCATGGGTTAAGGACCCATGTTAGCCTTGGTTATGCCAAAAAATCGTGGTTTAGGGCCTCAAAACGGCTCTAGAAGTTCAAGACCCAAAAAGCTACCAAAAATAGTAAATTGTACTACAATTAAGGAAACTGGAAAACTAAAAGAAACAATGGTGGGTTTCCAAATTGAATATGCAGGTAGCCACCAATATTCACCTAGATCATTCCTCCCTCCTTGGGAAGCAATGGTCCCCATTGCGTTGAGTTCCTCCATGAGATGAGGAAACTTCTGCTGAACTTGGTCCTTGATGAGCCACTTGCACTGGTTAAGGAGATGGCCTGCTTTGACAAATTGATATAATTGGATCCTTTGTTGTCAAGTGTTATTGATCTATGTTTCCATGGTTTGATCAGTTGTGACTTGTTCCATCCAGTTCGGATTTAATTCTCTAGGTGCGAGTTTTTCTGCAATGTCTGATGTGTCCAGTAATGGTGGGAAGTATCGTCGAAGGTGGTCCACATTGAACACAGGGTGTAGACCAAAGAATGGGGGAATTCTAAGCTCAAATGCATTGTCTCCCATAGCCTTGGTAATGGTGTAAGGACCATATCGGAGTGGCCTGAGTTTCTGATGGGCTCCAGTAAGGCATTCTTTCTGCAAATGCAACCTAAATTTATCGCCTACCTGAAACTTGTGTGACACCCGATTTTGATCATGTCACTATTTGTACTTTGCATTTTACACAATGCAACAATGATATATCGGCCCGTTTGATAGAGGTTCTCATAGAGTCAGATCGAACGAATGCTTGACCTGATAGTGCAAGGGTACTCATGTGGGTGAGGAGAAGATGTCCCTATATTCTTCCACAACTGTATCCACCTGCTTCTGCTACATGGTAGAACCTTTCCCAGGGCCATGGATGTGGTTACACTCTTCCCATTCATTTGCAATCAAACCAGAAAGAAAATAATTTTTCTAGTCTCGAAGATTATATTACTGCATTTCTTAGCAGAGATCAAAGAGGTGCCAGTAGGTGGGGCTACTTTTTGTATATGTATAATGTATTACCCAAAGAAATAATCACAAAGTGAGGTCTAGACTCATATACATCATGACTCTTCCACAAGTATGGTTGTCCTAATAATACATCACAAACATCAAGAGGAGCAACATCACACAATACCTTATCTGTGAAGGGCTTGATGTTGTAGGGAAGGCGGAACTGCTGGTTGCCTCAGAGTTCTCATCCTTGGTGAAGCCATCCGACACTATATGGATGCAGGTGTGGTGTAGTTGGTAGGCCCAACCACTTCATGAAATCTACTGAAATGAGGTTCTTTTGGCTCCCGTTGTCGACAATGAATTTCAGTGACGAACCCTTCACCCACATTTGTGAGTGGAAGAAACAATCCCCCTCCTCTAGATCTTCAAGCTCATTCTTCTAGATCTTGGTGGTGGCAACCATGGCGCTAGGCTCTGCATCAATAATTTGCTTCCCTTTATTATTCCTCTTGTTAGGTTTTGACTCAGTTTCGGAACATGCAACTAATTCTGAAGCCTTCAACTTAGCCACTAGCGACTAATTGGCCCGACACTCACTTGTGTTATGAGTGGGGATCTTATGGAACTCACACCACTTCCCTATGTCCTTCTTTCACTTAGTGGTGTTGTTCTTTCCTTGCATCTTCAATGGGTTGTCTTGGGTCACCCCACCTTAGATATGTCCTTCGTTCTACAATTTGGGGGAACCTTTCACTTGCTTCGAATTTGAAAATCCAAAGTCTCTCTTTTTCTATTTAAGCTTCTACTCGATCTTAACAGTGTATTGGTACGTCGTTTCGAGAGAGGGGATGTCTACGAAATCCATATCATCCTAGATGTACCTACGTAGGCCGCTATGGTACTTATGTACCAAATTTTTCTCAAAGTACTTGATACCCAACATTGTGCGAAGGGTATGAAAAACATTGGTAAACTCTGATAGATCTTGGTCCCTTCCTTGTTGTAGCATGTTCCACTATATGTATTGATCCTCATAGCTCCCGAAAGGGTAGTACTACTCCTTGATGGCATATCAGAACAAATTCCAAGTAGGTGTGGCTAAAAACAGTGAGGGCGTACTTTCATCCTTTTGATCATAGTAGTTTTCCTGCCAATCCTTGATGTGGGGGGTGACTTTGAGAAGAGAAAAAGTAATATTTTCCCGACTGGAAAAATCATGAACAAAAAAATATCCTTCTAGTATATTTAACCATTTATCTATGGCATCTGCATCTATTTGGCCCTTAAATATGGGAATGTCAAATTTTAATTGTACCTTAAAAGGAGTGGAGCCTCTAGAGTGGTTACTGGATGTGGATGTATCGCCGATGGGTAACCATTGAAGGATCTGGGCAAAGTTATCCATCATCGCATTCATTTGTTTCTCGAGGACCTCCTCGAGCAATATTTTGATAGCATCTCCTGCTCCCTTGTCTTTCTTTTCTTCCCCCATGGGCGACTGTCAGGGTTTGTGAGGCTGATATTGCAAAGTTTCAACCAGATCAAGCCCTATTTCCTTATATCTCGACATCGTTGGGGACATGCAAAGAAAAACAGAGAAAGAGCAGACCACTCTAATACCATTGATCTAGATTTAAACAGGAACGCAAAAAATTACAGATATAACCATACACACAAAGATGCAGTAGAAATAAAACCTCATTTCATTAATATCAAAGAACTAAAATATGCTTAGATACATAATGGAGATAAACTAGCTCGGGCGATGGTAGCTTATCTCTAAGAATAGCTATGGAAACTACATGCCTCTGAACTATGTTACAATGAGGCTCGAAGGCTTGTTTATTATTAAAAAACAATGGAAAACCCTAAACATCCAAAACCCTAACCCTAGGAGATGAAGTACCAAAACTGTGGGACCCATTTTGGTAAATTGCTACATCAAATTCTTGGCATCGTAACTTTGGCATACTAGTTCTGGGTTTCCCAAAAAACATCATTTAGGGCCTCAAAATGGCTCCAGAATTTCAGGACCCAAAAAACTTCCAAAAATAGTAAATTGTGTTGCAATTAAAGAAACTGAAAAATTAAAAGAAAAAATGGTGGGGGTCCAAGTTGAATATGCAGGTGGCCACCAATATCCACCTAGAAAATTCCTCCCCCCTTAGGAAGCAATGTTACCCATTGCGTTGAGTTTCTCCATGAGATGAGGAAATTTCTACTGAACTTGGTCCCTCGTGAAGGAGTTAGCCTACATTGACAACTCAATATAGTTGGATCCTTTGTTGTCGGGTGTTATTGATCTATGTGTCCATGATTCGATCAGTTGTGTCTTATTCCATGCAGTCCATATTTAACTTTTAAGGTGTGAGTTGTTCTGCAATGTTTGATGTGTCCAACAATGATGGGAAGTATGGTCAAAGGCAGTCCACATTGAACACTAGGTGTAGGCCAAGGAATGGGGGAATGATGAGCTCAAATGCATTATGTCCAACAACCTTGGTAATGGTGTAGGGACCATATCGGAGTGGTTCGAGTTTCCAACAGGCTCGGGTAAGGCGTTGTTTATGCAAATGCAACCAAAATTTGTCATCCACCTAAAACTTGTGTGGTGTTATCACTGGGCTAGACAGGTTGGGTTGTGTCAACCTCCAACCAAGAGTAACTATTTCAAACCACTTGTAGCTAGAAGTTATTCCTTCTAGCATGAGAGGAATCTCTCAACACACTTATCAAGTTCACTCAAAGCAACTCAAAACAATAGATTACTAATTCTGATTTCTTTCAATGTCGTTTTACAGGTGAAGGAAAATGTGATGACTGCCACTAGTGGGCATGGATTCAAATTACAAAATGGAAAACAACAAATTTTAATGGAAGTTGAGGCATCTATGGGTTTAAAGTTAATATCAAATGAACATTCATAGTCATACGTAGTATGTGAAGGAAATTGGAGCACTTAGCAAGAATTCCAAGTAATCGAAATACTATCAATACTAATAATAAAAAATAAAAATAAAAACATGGTAAGAACACATGGAGCCATACATGAATCTCAGGTACAAAAACATAGTTTTTTCAATATTTATATTAACTGGATCAAAGGGTTACATAGGGTCATCTTCTCACATAATCAGTCAATGCCCTGTAGAGTTAAGGAACTACAAATATATAGAGTAAGACCATCATCATGTCATTAATTACAAAAAATCTGCCACTTGGGCTAGATTCGATCAAACAATTCTAAGACCTTATCCTACTTGACACCTATTGAGAAAACCTAGGGATTTCTGTTTTACATAATTTGAATGCAAGTAGGACTTTTCCACCATAAATGAACTAAATTGAATTCTGTTTGATGGAGCTTATCGAACCAAACTAATTTTTTGAATGTGCTAGAGTTGATGTGTCTCATGCCACGTGGATTTGCTAACCTGGTTGACTTTGCTGAGCTAGACCTCCACCAAGTTGAATTTCAAAATATATGGCTAGGAAAATTTCTGTAAAATAGGCCTCAAAGAGAATTTCGTATTATCTAAACCCTGATAGCTGTGTAAAACCTGAGACTTTTTTAGATGAGCACGTGTCGAAACAAAGCCTCCATATTTCCAAAATTCCTTTTCAATTGCTTAGAAAGTGAGCCTGAAGTTGACTACTAAAACAGTCATTTCTAGAATTAGCAAACTTTGGTAGCAAATTTCAAAAACCAACCGTATGCTATCATTTTTATGCCTTTGCTGATTCTAATGTGTTTAGTAATGTTTTTTCATTAAACTCATGCTGTGAAAACTCTCCCAACTAAAAATTTTGTTGGATTTTCTTTCCATGGAAAGCTATAGTAGTTTTGTAGCAAACTTTGGTAACAACTTCAAAAAACACTTTTATGCTACCTCTTTTCTCTCTCTGCTAGTTTTTAGGTATTCTTTGATGTTTATAAGCTAAACATAGGCCTTTATAACTATCTTTGTTGAGCTTTAGACCAACCTTAACCTCCATGGAAATCTACAACAGTTTCATAGCAAATTCTCAGCTTCATTATGGGCTGTTTCCACGAAAGTTCCTAAATTCTGAGTTTTTATAGTTTTCATGATTTTTAATGCCTCCTTATGAATCCTAATATCATGTTGACTATACATATGTTTGAGTTGACTGATTTAGGTATAGTGAAGACAAATGAAGAGTTTGCCATATCATGGAGCAGAACTTACTTTAGCAACAACCTTGAGGTTTTTCTTCAATGTCTATAGCTTCTACAATGTCAGTCAATTTTCCCTTCTTTGTACTATGTTCTCTCTTCTGTCTTCTACTCATCTCCTCTTAGTACTTGTAGAAGCTTCAATTATATTTTTCTATGTCATTGATTTCTGCTCTGCTCTAGGTTGTTTCCCTACTCTAGGTTGTTGCTCTGCTCTAGGTTGCTGATTTGGATTTTGGATTTTTTCTAGAGGGGGTAGAAACATCTAGTTCATATCCACTTAGGAACAAAAAGGTAAGCCAATTCCTGTTCAATCTATTTAACTCTTCAACTACTAACAATTTGATAAGACCATGATGAAAAAAAAAGGTACTTCTTGTATTTGTTTTAGCTTGAACCTTGTCAACCATCTTTCCTAAACTTCTGAAGAGATAGAAAGGGATATCTAAGCATTGTTTACCTATGAAGTGGAGAAGCAACCTGAAGTGGTATTGGTAGACCATATGGAACCTTCCTTCATATGTAAAATTCTTTTGAATAACCATCAATAACTTAGAATAATTCTCCTTAAGGAAAGTTCTAGGGATGCCTACAGTCATATAAATCCCTTGATGTTCTTCCTTCAGGAATTCATCACAATTTTGCAGTTTGAACTTCTAAACTTTAAACCATGTTTCCCCTAACCTTGGGATTTTAGTAGCATGAGAAATGGTGTCTGGGGAGACATTCAATCCTAATATTCCAACCTTCATGCCAATCCCTATGAAATTGATGGCAACGTCCATAGTGATTTGCGCATTAAAACCTTGCAATTTTTGACAAAATCGAAGAAATCCCACACTAGCAATTGATTGTGCAAAGGCTAGGTCTTCTTCAAGAAGTTTCATATCTGTGGGATCATAACGTACTACATCCCCTCCTCCGTAGTGTTTTCTAATGGCCATGCTTGTCAACACATCAAGAGATTCTTGTGAGCTACTTCCTCTTAACCTGCAAACCAAATTTAGAACACATAGACCTCACTTGGACCATGACTAAGCTTGTTTTGACAACACAAACCCTATTCCATGACAGCGCTTGTGAACTTTTTTTATAGGAGAAGATGGTATAAATGTAAAAGGGAGAGGCAAAGGTGAATGAAAAGGGAGTGGAAGACTCGGGAATCAATATGTATAATGACTTAGTTCATTTGGCATCACTAACAATCATTTACAATAAAATCGTTATACAACAACAAAATTTCATAGTGAGACAAGTGTCAGAGTGGACCGTTTTGCTACGGAACTGTCAGGGACTTTCGTAGCGAATTTTGGGTTTGCTTAACTACATTTTCTGCATAAGTTTGTAAAAGTGTTAGACAAGTCTAATATGAAATGATGACCTCAAAATGGATGAAATTGTGACCTTTTATTTTTATGATGACCCTATTAAACATTGAATGAATCCTATCTATAATGATGAATCAAACTAAATTTTTTATTTAGGGTTATCATAGATAACATGTGGCACCTGATGTTGATCATGTCACTACTTCTACTTTGCATGGCCCATTGGGTAGAGGTGCTCCGAGAGTCAGATCGAACGAACGCTTGACCTGACAGTGCAAGGGTACCCCTGTAAGTGAGGAGAAGATCTCCTTGTATTCTTTCACGACCATATCCACCTGTTTTTCCTACATGGAGGAACCCTTCCCAGGGGCCATGGATGTGGCTATGCTCTTCCCATTACTTTGCGAGAAAACTAGAAAGAAAATGATTTTTCTAGTCTCAGAGATGATCTTATTGCATTGCTTAGCATAAATCAAAGAGGTGGTGGTAGGTGGGGCTACCTCCGGTATCCTATATAACATATTACCCAAAGAAATAATCACAGAGTGAGGTCTATACTCATATACAACATTTCACTTCCACAAGTATGGTTGTCCTAATAATACATCAAAAACGTTAAGAGGAGAAACATCACACAATACCTCATCTGTGAAGGGATTGATGTTGTAGGGAAGGCGACACTCCTGGTTGACTCGAAGATCTCGTCCTTGATGAAGCCACCCAATACTATATAGATGTGGGTGTGGTGTAGTAGGTATGCCCAACCACATCATGACCTCTACTGAAATGAGGTTCTTTTGGCTCCCACAGTCGATAATGAATTGCAACAGAGAACCCTTCACGCACATCTATGAGTGGAAGAGACTGTCCCCATCCTCTGGATCTTCCGGCTCATTCTCCTAGATCTTGGTGGTGGCAACCATGGTGCTGGGCTCCACATCAATAATATGCTTCCCTTTGTCATTCCTTTTATCAAATTCTGACTCAAGGTTGAAACATGCATCTGATACTAAAACATTCAACTCAGCGACCAGTGACTGCTTGGCCTGACACTCACGTGTGTTATGAGTGGGGCTCTTATGGAACTCACACCACTTCCCTGTGTCCTTCTTTAGCTTTGTGGTGTTTTTCTTCTCTTGTGGCTTTGATGAGTTGTCTTGGGTCACCCCACCTTGGCTTTTTCCTTCATTTTGTGGTTTGGGGGCAACCTTTCCCTTGCTTCAGATTCGTAGATCCAAAGTCTCGGTTTTTTTGTTTAAGCTTATGGTCTATCTTGACAGCGTATCAATACATTGTGCCGAGCAAGGAGATGTCCAGGACCTCCATCTCGTCCTTGATGTACTTGTGTAGTCTCGTCCTTGATACGCAACTTCGTGTGAAGGGTATGGAAAACATTGGTAAACTCTGACACGTCCTGTTCCCTTCCCTTCCGTGGCATGGTCCACTTTATGTATTTATGCTCATAGCTCCTAACAGGGTAGTACTACTCATTGATGGCATCCCAGAATGAATTCCAATTGGGTGCGGCTAAAAATAGTGAGGGTGTACTTTGATCCTTCTGCTCACAGTAGGCTTCCCACTAGTCCTTGACGTGGGGGGTAGCTTTGAGAAGAGAAAACGTAATCTTTTCCTGGCTAGAAAATCATGAATATAAAAATATCCTTCTAGTATATTCAACCATTTATCTACGACATCTGCATCTATTTGGCCCTCAAATACGGGAATGTCAAAGTTTACTTGTACCTTAAAAGGAGTTGAGCCTCCAGAGCGGCTATTGGATGTGGATGCACCACCGGTGGGAAACCATTCAAGGATCTGAGGAAAGCTATCCATCATTGCATTCCTTTGTTTCTCGAGGCCCTCCTCAAGCAATATTTTGATAAGATATCCTTCTACCTCACCTTTCATTTCTTCCCCCATGGGTGGTCATTGCGGTTTGCGAAGCTGATCTTGCATAGGGTCAACCAGATCAAGCCCTAACCCCTTATATCTCAACCTCGTTGGGGACATGCAAAGAAAAATAGAGAAAGAGCAGACCACTATGATACTACTAATTCAGATTTCAATACGAACGCAACAAATTATAGATATAACCATACACATAGAGATGCAATAGAAATAAAACTTCATTTCATTAATATCAAAGAATTGAAATATGCTTAAATACAAAATGGAAATAAACTAGCTCGAGTGATGGTAGCTTATCTCTGAGAGAGAGATGTGGTGGCTAGATGCCTCTGAATTGTGTTACGATGAGGCTTGAAGGCCTATTTATTATTAAGAAACAATGGAAAACCCTAAATATCCAAAACCCTAACCCTAGGAGATGAAGCACCGAAACTGTGGGCTCTGTTTGGGTAAGTTGGTCCATCAACTTCCCAGGGTCATAACTTTGGCATATGATCTCTGTTTGACACACACAATACCTCGTTAAAAATATCTATCTGAGGAATACAACTTTTGAGTGACCAACATGGGTCTATTGGCCCTAGTTTTCCCAAAAAACATCGTGACCAACATGGGTCTGTTGGCCCTGGTTTTCCCAAAAAACATCATTTAGTGCCTTAAAATGGCTCCAAATGTTCAAGACTTGAAAAACTGCCAAAAATAGTAAATTATGCTATAATTAAGGAAACTCAAAAACTGAAAGAAACAATGGTGGGGATCCAACATGAATAGGAAGGTGGCCACCAATATCCACCTAGATCATTCACCCCCCCTCAGGAAGCAATGGTCCCGATTGTGTTGAGTTCCTCCGTGAGATGAGGAAACCTCTGCTAAAACTTGTTCCCTAGTGAGCCACTTCCCCTGGTGAAGGAGTTGGCCTGCTTTGACAACATGATATAGTTGGATCCTTTACTGTCAGGTGTTCTTGATATATGTGTCCATGATTCGATCAGTTTTTTCTTATTCCATGCAGTCTGGATTTAACTTTGTAGGTGTGAGTTGTTTTACAATGTTTGATGTGTCCAACAATGGTGGGAACTATGGTTGAAGGTTGTCCAAATTGAATACTGGGTGTAGGCCAAGGAATGGGGGAATATTGAGCTCAAATGCATCATCTCACACAACCTTGGTAATGTTGTAAGGACTATATCGGAGTGGTCTGAGTTTTCAATGGGCTCTAGTAAGGCGTTCTTTCTACACATGCAACTAGAATTTGTCACCCACCTAAAACTTGTGTCGCACCCGATGTTGATCATATCGCTAGATGTACTTGGCATTTTCCACAAAGGAATAATGATATATCGGCCCATTGGGTAGAGGTCCTCTGGGAGTTAGATTGAACGAATGCTTGACCTGATAGTGCAAGGGTACCGCTGTGGGTGAGGAGAAGACGTCCCTATATTCTTCCACGACTGTATCCACCTGCTTCTGCTACATGGAGGAACCCTTCCTAGGGGCCATGGATGTGGCTACAATCTTCCCTTTACTTTGTGAGTGAAGCAGAAAGAAAATAAATTATCTAGTCTAGGAGATGATCTCACTGCATTTCTTAGCAGAGATAAAAGAGGTGGTGGTAGGTGGGGCTACCTTCGGTATCTTGTATAATGTATTACCAAAAGAAATAATCACAAAGTGAGGTCTAGCCTCATATAAAACATGTCACTTCCACAAGTATGGTTGTCCTAATAATACATCACAAACTTCAAGAGGAGAAATATCGCACAATACCTCATTTGTGAAGGGCTTGATGTTATAGGAAAGATGACACTATTGGTTGACTCAAAGATCTCGTCTTTGGTGAATCCGCCTGATTCTGTACGGATACGAGTGTGGTGTAATCCATAGGCCCAACCGCTTCATGACATCTACTGAAATGAGGTTCTTTTGGCTCCCATTGTCAAAAATGAATTGCAGAGGTGAACCCTTCACCCACATCTATGAGTGGAAGAGACACTCCCCCTCCTCTGGATCTTCAAGCTCATTCTTTTGGATCTTGGTGGTGGAAGCCCTTAGCTCTAGGCTCCGCATCAATAATATTCTTCCCTTTGTCATTCCTCTTGTAGGATTCTGACTCAGAGTTGGAACATGTATCTGATTCCGAAGTCTTCAACTCATCCACCAATGACTACTTGGCCAGACACTCACTCATATTATGAGTGAGTATCTTATGGACCTCACACTCGTTCCCTGTGTCCTCTTTTGACTTCGTGGTATTGTTCTTTTATTTCGGCTTTGAAGGTTGTCTTGGGTCACCCCGCCTTGGTTTTGTCCTTCGTTATGTAGTTTGGGGGTGCCTTTCCATTGCTTCAGATTCGCAGATCCAAAGTCTCACTTTTTCTGTTTAAGCTTTTGCTCGATCTTGACAATGTATCGGTATGCCGTGCCAAGCGAGGTGATGTTTAGGACCTCCATCTCGTCCTGGATGTACCTGTGTAGGCCACCATAGTACTTGAGTACCAAATGTTTCTCAGAATCCTTGATAACCAATTTCGTGTGAAGGGTATGAAAAACATTGGTAAGCTCCAGAACATCTTGGTCCCTTCCCTGCCGTAGCATGGTCCACTTTATGTATTTATCCTCATAGCTCCCGATAGGGTAGCACTTCTCCTTGAAGGCATCCCAGAACGAATTCCAAGTGGGTGTCGCTGAAAGCAGTGAGGGCTTACTTTCATCCTTCTCACAGTAGGTTTCCCACCAGTCCTTGACATGGGAGGTGGCTTTGAGAAGACGAAAAGTAATATTTTCCCAGCTCGAAAATCTATGAACATAAAAATATCCTTCTAGCAGATTTAACCATTTATATATATGGCCTCTACAACTATTTGGCCCTCAGATATGGGAATTCCAAAGTTTACTTGTACCTTAAAAGGAGTGGAGCCTCGAGAGTGGATGCTGGATGTGGATGCACCACCGGTGGGAAACCGCTGAAGGATCTGGGATAAGTTATCCATCATTGCATTCCTTTGTTTCTTGAGGGCCTCCTTGAGCAATCTTTTGATAGGATCTCCTGCTCCCTCGTCTTTCTTTTTCTTCCCCCATGGGCGGTCATTTAGGGTTTTCGAGGCTAATCTTGCAAAGGAACCAGATCGAGCCCTAACTCCTTATATCCTGACCTCGTTGGGGACATGCAAAGAAAAAAGAGAAAGAGCATACCACTCTGATACCATTGAACCAAATTTAAACAGGAATGCAAAAAATTACAGATATAACCACACACAAAGATGTAGTAGAAATAAAACTTCATTTCATTAACATCAAAGAATTGAAATATGCTTACATACAAAATGGAAATAAATTAGCTCGGGTGATGGTAGCTTACCTCTTAGAAGAGATGTGGCAGCTACATGCCTCTGAACTATGTTACAATGAGGCTCGAAGGCCTATTTCTGATTGAGAAACAATGGAAAACCCTAAACATCCAAAGCCCTAACCCTAGGGGATGAAGCTCCAAACCTATGGGCCCCGTTTAAGTAAATTAGTAATTCAACTTCCCGAGGTTGTATATTTGGGATATGATCTCTGTTTGATGCGCACAATACCTTAGAAACATCTATCCGAGTAATACAACTTTTGAGTGGCTAACATGGGTAATACCACCATGTTGGCCCCAGTTTTCCTGAAAAATGTCGTTTAGGGCCTCAAAATGGCTCTGGAAGTTTAGGACCCGAGAAACTGCCAAAAATAGTAAACTATGCTACAATTAAGGAAACTTAAAAAATGAAAGAAATAATGGTGGAGTTCCAAGTCAAATAGGAAGGTGGCCACCATTATACACCTAGATCAAAAACTTACTAATTCCACGGCTTTCCATCTCTAAACTGATGGCCAAACAAAGGTTGTCAACAAGATGATCGTACACATTCTATGCATGTACAACATGAAGCATCCACGCACGTGGGATGAAAGTCCCCCTTATGTCCAACATAGCTACAATAGAGCTCTCCACAGTTGAACATGCCAAAACCCCTTTCAGGTAGGGCTTGGTTTTCAGCCATTATGTCCCATTGATCTAGCCATACCATTTGCACCCACTTAGGCATATTCAACTCACGTCAGGTCCAAACCCGAAAGAGATAACATCTTCATTGAGAGAATTCAACACATATGTCAGCAGTTCCATGATATATTGGACAGAGCCAATGCTAAGTACAAGCAGTGCCATGATCAACATCAAGTGCCCACAAGTTCTAGGTGGGTGACAAAGTTTGGCTACATTTGCAGAAGGAGTGCCTCGCTAGACCCCTTCGCAAGCTTCACCCGCTCTGATATGGACCATACACCATCACCAAGGCTATCAGTTACAATGCCTTTGTGCTCAGCATCCCACTATTCCTTGGTCTACACCTAGTGTTCAATGTAGATTGCCTTCGGCCATACTTTCCACCACTATTGGACACATTCGACATTGCAGAACAACTCACACCAACAGAGCTCAACCCAGACTACATGGAACATGCCACAAATAATCATATCATGGACACACAGATCAAGAACACTCGAAAATAGAGGATACAACTATATCGAGTTGTCAAAGCAGGCCAACTCCTTCACCAGGGACCAGGTTCAATAGAAATTTCCTTGTCTCATGGAGGCTCTGCATGCAATGGGGACCATTTCTTCATAAGGGTAGAGGAATGATCCAGGTGGATATTGGTGGCCACCCACTTATTCCACCTAGACCCTCTAGTTAGTTTCATTTGCTTCCTTGTTTATTTCAACATTTACTATTTTTAGCAGCTTTTTGAGTCCTAAACTTCCAGAGTAGTTTTGACCCCATAAACGACATTCTTTTGAGGTCTGTTGCAGGCTTGCAAATGTAAGTAGGGGCCTATGAAAAACCTGTACTACTTAGAGAGACCTTTCCAACAAGGTATCATACGCGCCAAACAAAGATAATATGACCAAGTTATGACCTCGAGAAGTTGGCTATCTAACTAACCCTAATAAGGCCTACAAAATCTTGACATTACATCTCCTGGGGTTAGGGCTTTGGTTGTTTAGGGTTTTCTCATGCTTTTCAATAATAAATAGGCCCTTGAGCCTCATTGTAACACATTTCAATTGGCATTTAGTCGGTAGATCTCTTCTCATAGATAACCTACATCACTTGATCTATCTTATTTCCATTTTGTTTGTAAGCATAGTTCAATATTTTTCTATTAATTAAATGAAGTGTTTTTCTATTGCATCTCTATATTTATGATTATATTTGTAATTTGTTTCATTCTTGTTTAAATTCGTATCATCCCCAACCTAGAACTCATTGAACAACCTATTTTGACCTTCATAGCTCTTCTACGTACCATGTGTTGCTTTCAAATTCTTCTTGATTACTTGCATTTTTGGCTCCATGTCTACCAACATGTCTGGTCCAATCAACACCACGTTTACTGGATCACTCCAGTTGATGGGAGTATTAAAACTCCACCCATACAATGCCTCGAAAGGATTCATCCTCAATGACTCCTGATAACCATTGTTGTATACAAACTCAACCAATGGAAGATACTCCTCCCATCTTTTCTATTGGTGCATCACGTACATCCTTAACATATCCTCCAGGATCCTATTAACCCTCTTTGTCTATCCATCTATATGCAAATGATAGGTTGTATTGAAGGCCAACTTTGTACCCAAACCTGCAAATAGCTCCTTCCAAAAATTGAAAGTGAACTTTGCACCCCTATTCAATAAAATCTTCTTTGAAACACCACGCAATCTGACCACATCCTTGAAGAACACCTATGCCATGTCACGAGCTGAATACGTAGTCTTCACTAGAATGAAGTGCACAACCTTTGTCAACCTATCCACAACAACCATGATGGAATCATGTTGTCTCATTGTCCTCGATAAACCTATGATGAAGTCCATGGAAATGACCCCCATTTCCACTTTTGGATTGCAATCGGTTGTAGCAATCCACCTGGATGCTTACATTTTGCCTTCACTTGCTGACAACCCAGAAACCTAGCCACAAACTCTACTACACCCTTCTTCAAATTCATAGCTACTACATGATTTACCTTCTTCCACTTGTAAAGAGAATCTATGACCCTATTCTCCTTTCCTTTGATGTATCTGATCTCAAAATCAAACTCACTGATCGTGGCCAACAATCTAACTTGTTGGGTGTTCAGATTCGACTGGTCAAATAGATACATCAATCCATTGTGATCACTCCTTAATATAGCCTCTTACGAAGAAGATAATGCCTCCATATCTTCAATGCATGAATGATCACTTCAAACTCCAGATCATGTGTTGGATAGTTCTTCTCGTGATCATTCAGTTTTCATGACTCATATCACACTACTTGTCCTTCCTACATAAGGACTCCACCGTCCTCTCTTGCAAGCATCTGAACATACTCAAAATTCTTTGTTCAGACCTGCAATCTTTAACACTGGGGCATGCGTCAACAACTACTTGAGCTGCTCAAAATTGGCCTCACAATATTTTTTCCATTTAAACTTCTTACCTTTCCTTTACAGTGATTTAATAGGATAAGAAATTTGTGAAAAGTTCTCGATGAACCTCCTGTAACAACCTGACAATCCCATGAAGGATCTCACCTCATCTACATTTCTAGGAGTGTCCTAGGTAATGTACCTCAATCTAAAAGAAACTGCACCTTTTGAGCTTAGCATACAACTGATGCTCTCTTAACAACCTCAACATTGCTTCCAAATGCTTGACATGATCTTCCTCATTTTTAGAATATATCAATATGTCATCAATGAACACAATAAAAAGATTATCCAAATACAAACACAACACACTGTTCATCAAGCAGATAAAGGTAGATGGAGCATTAGTCAAACTGAATGGAACTACAACAAACTCATAATGCCCATACCTAGTTTGGGAAGCTATCCTTTAAATGTCCTCCTCTTTAATGTGTACCTGATGATATATAGATCTTAGATCAATGTTCGAGAACATTGTTTCTCCCTTCAGCTGATTAAACAAGTCATCAATCCTTGGCAACATATACCTATTCTTAATGGTCACTTTGTTCAATTGACTGTAGTCAATGCATAATCTGAGAGTACCATCCTTCTTCTTAAAAAACAATACTGGTGCACCCCATGGTGATACACTTGGCCTAATGTATCCTTCGTCAAGTATCTCTTTCAACTATGACTTTAACTCTACTAAATCAGGTGTGCTTATCTCGTAAGGTGCTTTTGATGTTAGAGTTTCCCCTGGCACTAACTCAAAAGAAAAATCTATTTCCCTGTGAGGTGGAAACTCTGAAATCTCTATGGGAAACAAATCGTAAAACTGTTGTAGAAATGGGTACGTGCTCAAAACATCCACATCCTCAACTTCCCTTCCTTTCTCACTAGAGATATGTACTACAAATAACACAAACCCTTTCCTGCGACTATGCTTGGCCTGCATAGTTGTCACCATCCTAACTAATGTGGCTTCCTTCTTTCCCTGTATGACTCTTGGTTCCCCATTGTCATCCAAGTGCTCAATGACTTTGACATAACAATCCATCTTAGTCCTGTGAAGGTATATCCAGTCCATACCCAATAGTATACTATATGATCCCAACAATAATATGCTCAAGTGCGTTGTTGTAGCCATGCCATTCAACTCAAATGCACAAGTTCTTACCCAATGATGAACTCTTTTCTTTGTATGTGTAGCCAACTACACTAACAAAGATTCTGCATGAACTTATTTATTCAAACCACACTTATCCACCAAGTCAGGACTAACATAACTATAATTAGATCTAGGCTTAATCAAAATAGAAACAACTTGATCACAAATCTTACCATCCATCTCAATGGTATATGATTGATGGTCTACATGTCTATTGTTCAGTGTTGCATAGATATGAGGAATGCTCTGTCCAACATCCCCAACAGTCTATGCCTCATGTGCACTATATATTTGAGGCCTACCACCTTGATTATGTGGACAATCTCTCTTAAGGTGTTCCTTATCGCATGTCCAACACTCCAACCGTCCAGTACCATCACCTCTATGTTGATGTTATGGTCCATGTCACTAGCTACATTGAACTTATTTTGTGGTGCCACATTTTCTTTCTCTTATGCATTATGAGGCCTTGTTCTTTTCAGTTTCCATTTTCCCTTACCTTTATCCTTATCCTTCTCTTTCCATTTTTGCTGAGATTCATTTTTATGCTTTGACTGTTCATAGCAATGTTTCAATTTTCCAATAACTTCCCCAAGTGACCGAGGCTCATCATACTCAATCTTATCTCTAAATGCTAATGGAAAACCACTTACAAATCACTGAAGTTTAGCCTTCTCATCTTTGAGATATGGTACATACCTCAATATCTCCAGGAACTTAGTCGTGTACTCTTCATATGTCATTGATCTCATCTTTAGCTCATAGAATTCTTTGGCCTTACTATCATAGTACCTTTCTAACAAGTACTTCTTCCTGAAAATCCTCTTGAACCCATGCCAACTCATGTCCTTCATTATGATTTCTCTTACCCTCTTTAAATCTTCCCACTAGATATCTACTTTACCTTTCAGGGTGAAGATAACAATTTTGGCCTTCATGTTTTATGTGTACTCATGCAACTTAAAGAACTTGTTCATCCCAAATATCCAAGCCTCTTCACCTTCCATATTCTTCAAATCTCCATTAAAAGTAGGTGGCTTTTCTTTCTTAAATTCATTTAGCAAGTATCCCCTATCACTCCTCCTGTAAGGATGATAACAATGACGATCATGATGTCTGTCAGAACTAGAACTAGAATAATACATGTATCCATCACCTCTCTTATCCAAAGTATCCAAACATCTTCCATCTCTAACCTTGTCATATCCATCTGTCTTGTGAACACCATGAGACCTACTACCATATTGCCCATTAGTTTTTTCCTCCTACCCATGACTGATCCAAAGTGGCCCTTATCGCTGCAATTCTGACAAACTATGAAGGAATATTGCATTAACCTCTGCTTGTTTCTCTTGTGCCTGCATGATTTTTTCATTGTCCACCTTACAACTCCTTATTTCTTCCTTCAAGATTCTCAATGTGTCTATTAAGTCAGAAGAGTGCCCAACACCACGCTACTCATCTAATTCATAGGGAGAATCTCTATAGTCTACCATCTTGCTAGTCATTTTAATCTCTTTCCTACAAGGCATACTATGTCAAATAAACCAAATCACAATAAACCAACATACCTTAGCAAAATTCAAGGAGGATAGCTCATCCGCAAGATCAACCAAATCAACATAACACATGTATAACATAATCATGAAAACATATATACATATAAAAAATAGGTGTATCAACATATAAACATTGTTCTAGCTAAAGTACAGTGATCAATGCATGACCATATCAACTACACATACCATGACCTCATACATGACAACAATAACCATACCAATGTATATTCATGATACGCAAGCATAAACAACATGTAACCAATCATACACTCATGACGACAGAGTTCACAACAACATCATCCTCTTTCACATGGCAACATCACTACAACCATGACCGACACCATGCATATGCAACAAGCATATAGACTACAAGGATGATTAACACGCATGCAACTAACATGAATGCATGACCAAAACACACCACCCATCCATTTTGAGGGGTGAACCATGATCTGATACCACTCTGTGGTATCAGATATGAACCAAAGAGAGTGAAACCTACTCTGCTACCACTCTGTTACACCCTCATCCTACATCTACCCAAGTAACTGACCAACCAGGGTAAATATGCAACGAGAGGCCACTATAATTGGATTCAAACTCCTAGGTGAACTTTAGGAAGTGGAATTGATGAAAACACACCACAAAGACCTTTGACATCAGCAATAGAACTCCCAGGAGCCATCCAAACCACTCAGGTAACTAGCCCCTGAGACCAGTTGAAGTTTTAGACCATTAAACCCTTGAATATTCCCTTGATATGGACATTCATGTGTGCAAGAGGCTCCAAACACTCCCACAACATGGGTATGCATGCGTATGGGGAATTTTCTCCTCAAACCTGTGCCTGTGACTTCAGGATTTGTGCCACCTTTTTAGGCCCAAAGCCGAGGTCACTGCCCAGAACTCAATGACACTTTCAGAACTAAAAGCTAACAACATAATAAGGATACAAATGCAATTAATTTAACTAGGACTTGACTGGACCCCTAGTAGCCATGACAAGCATTTTGTCAAACATGTCACAAATATGTAATATACAGGTTTAAACAACAAACTTGATCATAGGGGTCTCATAGTTATCTGAGAATCGCTAAGAAGCATTGTTCCCTTATATCATTAGTTGCATTATCATCTATTAGGTCATAGATACATGTTTCATTCATTTACAAATCAAAACATGAGGAGAGCCTTACATCATCACTGTCATAATACATGCTTATAACCAGCATAATAGCAACATAAATATCAAGGATACATCAATCATAGAATCCACATATAAACCAATACATTTACACATAAGATGTCAAGGAAACAACCTCTTATTAATGAATGCAAAGGCCAACCCGGGATGGGACTACCACGTTCCATCTGACCATAGTTTGGCTGAACAAAACTTTAGTCAATCACCCCTATGCCATATTCCAAGCATGAATGTGGGAGTCAAACCAAAAGAACCAACTAGGGAATACCGAGGCTAAACCACCTCACCGTCATCAATAAAAAAACTAGGATTTATTGTAATGCATGCCAGATCACTAGGCCAAAACAAGCATGGATTCCACCGGATTTCTCCACCAACACCATAAGGAATTTTCTTGTCAACTAGACTCTCAGGCTATACCGCAATCCACAGTTTGGTCCAAGGACTCCATCCTATAGGCTTTACCATATATCCCGGCATTCACCAGAAAGGATTCCTAGGCCTAATCAAGGGAAACCACCTCTAGGCTTTACCGTATATCCCACCATTCATCGAAAAGGATTCCTAGGCCCACCAAGGCACACAATACTTGGATTTACATCAACCCACAATCTAGTTCAGGGGTCATTAGGCGAATGGGTTTAACGCAATCCATAGTCTGGTTTAGGGGTCACTAGGTCATGTGTTATTTCTTTCAAAGATCCACTTCACTCATCTTTGAATCGACCCGACAATCCATCTCATCCAAAACATGAGAACCCCATCACACCATGGCTAACCAAAATTGGCAAGGCTAGGTTGAAAACACTATCACACCTGAAAAAGCCCATGCCATAACAACAAAGAACCACATGCAACACCATGCATGCCAAATCTGGGATCGAAAACACACATGCAAATCAATACCTCCAAAGAATCCTGGTGTAGCTACTTGATTCTACTCTTCCTTGCTTGCTCCTTCCTTCCTCTTGCCTCCTTTCCCTTTCCTGTTCCAATGCCAAAGTGCTCCAAGAAAAATCTAAGCACCCAAGAGTGAGTGAGAGAGAGAATAATGAGAGAGCTCCAAAACTGAATCGACAAAAGGTTAGAAACTGATCCTCAGAAGCATTTTTATCAATTAGGCCTTTATTTTGTTCATTTTCCATTATTTTCCTTCATTTTCCTCCTTGCATGCAACTTGTGACCTTTCACCTTCCTTTTCTCCTAATTTCCATTGTTTTCATAGATAAATGTGCCAAAAATTCCATTTTGCCTTTCCAAAGCCTTAGCCATTTCCTTTGCCAATTTTCTTAGCCATAATAAACCAATGAACACGCACACTAGTATGTCTTACTGGACATTCAACTTGGAATATGTGTCCCATCAACCATGGTTATTATTTTGTCTTTATTAACTTTTATTACATGGAATTTTCATGAGGGTTGTTACAAACATCAAGGCATTGGGTTGAAATCTTCTCATTTTCTTCAATTTAATACAAACTATAACTATTTCTCACATTCATTGTTATATTGTTTGGTACAAAATTCCTAGATCACTTATATGGCTTTTGTTAAATCATTTGTATATCATGTGCTTCAATTATTTGTTTGTTGGTATATTTGCAAGTCTTGGCTTGGAGAATCAAACCCAAGATTGAATGCCACATCAAATGATCATGAGGACCATCATCAAGAATTTCGATAAAAATGGTATAGATTATTCATGTCATTGCTTGCACCTATGATTTAATAAGGGTGAACCTAGAGAAAGTTTTTATGTGTTTGTCTATTTTGTTCTAGACTTTCTTTCCGACTCTAGGGATATATGTCTTGTCTACAAGATAAGATTTGTCTGCCAAAAAATATTGACTTAATATGATATGATAGGAATATATATGTTATACCCCTATAACATGACATCAAATTCTTTAAAAACAACCCTTTTAATACTATTTTATAACCAAGGGGGATCAATGGCCAAGGAGGCCTTTCAAATCCATGCAAAGTTAAATAGTGACTTAATGAAGCCATGTTAGGTGTTCGTTCCTTAGAAGAATTTACACCTTACTCATTGATAGTAAAACAATAAATATAAGAATTGAATTGGCTGTTTTCGAACAAGTGAAAATGTTATGGTCATAAAGTAAGAACTATGAAAGTAGGAAATTTCGTATAGAATACATTTAATACACTTGTTTTCTCAGTACATAATGATACTGACAAATTGATAAAAGGTATATAGGTTAGTATGTTTTTTAATAGTATATTTATGGGTATTATTTAATGAATTTTTGAGTAACATGATACCTGAAGACCGAGCCATCGATGGGTTGTGAGAAGGAAGATTTATGAAGCAATATAAGTTCGAGCCATCTGTTAGGCCAAAAATCTCAGTCTTGGACTAAGACACCATCACAGGGTCACTTGATAATTGTCCATCTCCACCACACTCCACAAACACACCTAGCTTTGATCAAATTTGGCTACATTCCATGGGGTCAACAAAAATAAAGGGTGAATAGATTGGAAGAGTGCTCCCTTGGATGGAATAATTGTCTAAAGATTCCATGAAGGAGAGAAACCATTTTGGTAGGATTCCAACGCATGCTCAAGGGAAATGGAGGATGCTGTAATTATCAATATTTTCATTATCAACTCATTGATCAGGGGATCCCTTCCACATGGTGTATAGATACCACATGAAACCTCATGTCGGAGTGCCCGGATTCATTGTCCTTCCTACTGATTGTCAAAATATTCCACTAGTTCATCTTCCATTTGAACCTCTGCATATGAATAGGGGCTAAAGAAGGGGAGAGCGATCTGCCTTAGCAAGCTTCTTAGCGTGGAAAAAATAAACCCTTAGTCATCTCGCATTTTGCAGAAACTTTAGAAGTCCCATGTTGCCTAGATCTATTAAACCACACAAATGAATATATATATATATATATATATTCATTCTTTTGGTTGTACAAATTACTTTGTTTAGTAGTGAGAAGATTTATATATAAATTGTAGGCAAGTGTTTTCAAACTAAGATACTCCACACTTCAATAGTAAGTGTTGAAATCACTTAGACATGCTACAGTTTTAAATTGAGCTTTATCTGAGTGTCTTTTAATATAATGGTTATTCTCAGTTCTTGTTAAAAAACAAATGTTGTGTCACCTAAAGATATTTAACCACACAAATGAATGTGTGTGTCTTTTCGTTTTACAAATTACTTTGTTTACTAGTAAATATTTGTATATAAACTTATGCAAGTGTTCTCAAACCAAGATACTCCATGCTTCAATATTATGTATTGAGATTCTAGGGGTTAATATTAACATATGGATAAACTTTCCATGTTTTTTTTGCAAAAAGAAAAAATTAATCAATCTCTATTTCTTTCTAAAAACAATTATCTCAAATTCTAGGATAAAATTATTTTACTTTGTCAAAATTTTATAGAAATCATCTAAAATAATTAGAAATTTGAATACTTTTACAAAAAGATGTCACCAAATATTTCAAAGTTCACACTCGTAAAATTAGCCAAAATTTTTTAACTTTTAAAATTCATTAAATTTTCCCTCAATATTTCTAAACTAACTCTCATTTTATTTCTATTATTAATATTCTTTAAAATTTGACTCCATAAAATTAGATCAAGAAAAAATTGATAATAGTGTTCAATTCGTTCTCTTCTTTTCTTATATATAATTTCTTATAAGGGAAAAATATATTATAATTTTTTTTTAAGTATGTTATTCAAAAAAAAAATTATTTTTAAGGCTTATTATGTTAATTATGTCTACATAATCACCGAATTACCTTTGTGATTTTTTAAATAAAAAATACTATAATATTAATTTCCTTTTTAAGAAAATACAATTAAATCATTTTAAAATTTTAGAATATCTTTAATTGTTTTTGGAAAAGAAGAGTTTTATTTAAAATTTAGAAATTTTTTAATTGTTTTTGGAAAATAGAATGTTTTTTTACTTATTTATAAAGAAAAATCAGAAGCACAAAATAATACAGTTGAATTTGATTATAATTAAATCTAATTTAATGAGTATCATGGGATTTTTTTAATGGAAAAGTTGGATAAAATATGTATATAATTAAAAAAAATATATATATTTTTATAGGAAATGTTTTAGTGTGATTTTTTGGGACTTTTCGTGTTGGAAATTAAGTGAAAAAATTGAAGATAATTTTGATTTGTGTTATTAGTCCTGCCAAGGGCTGGCAGGACTAAGGTAATCCGGTTTTCGGACCTAGCATAGTTCGACGCTGAAACCAATGACTTTTTTCCCTTTTAACCAAAGTTCGTTTATATTAATTAAATTCTTTTTTCTTCTGACCAATCACTGTACTTAAATCTTTTATTTTAACCAATCAAAGGAATCAAAGGAATCATACTCTTATTTGGCCTCAAATCGAGGCATTCTTCATTTTAATACTTAGAGTAATAAGTAAACGCGTCATATAAATGTTCATATAAAATGAACGTTGGTTTAATGCTAGCATTAACTTAGCATTAACTTATAGACATTAAATGTCTGTAGTAACATTATATCATGTATGAGAAACAAGCTATGAGAAACAAGCTAGAATGTTTGACATGTCATTGCAGCTTCCGTGTCAACTTTGCAACTTGCATGAAAACCCAATGGTGCATGCTTGACAATTGTTGTTCACTTGAGAACCTCATATGGCCATGGTCTTCCTTGTTTTAAACGTGACCTCCCTTTGCTGGCCTCCGTTTGCTGGATTCGTTGGTTGGTTGCTTGTTACAGATTAATGTTGTTGTTCCGCTGGCTTCGTGTTCGTCCTGGCATCCTCTAGAGATGGAAGAAGCTGTGAGCTAGAGAGGGAAGAAGCTGCGAGGTTACCCTTGCTCAATATGCATGCCAGAATGTCTCCATTGTGACTTGGTAAGCACGGGCTAAAGTAGTGTGACTGCCTGCCCTCATACTGTCTCCTGCAAGAATTCCGCAAATTAAATTAGATAATTCTTAATCTTCTCAATGGATGTTTCCTATGTGATTTTCCTGTACCTTTGGAATCCTTTTAGGATTCAAAATCATGACCCGAACAATTAGAGATTTTATTTTTTCTTAGTAATCTCGTCAGCTCTGCCTTCTGTTACACAATTTTTCCAGTTTCTCGCACAAGAACTTTACAATTCGATATATATTTTATTCTCTTTCGTTTTTAATACTTGCGTGCATTTCTTATTTCTTTGTTTTTCCATTTTTCTTCCGCTAAATTTAAGGGCTGCCAGGTAACGATCTTGATTTTTTTAGCTTTGGTTTTTTTAATGATATTACAGACATGTCTCCTCTAAAATACTAACTATTTTTAGAGCGGCTTCTCATTTGCTGTTCAAGTTGATCATTCAAGTGAAAATATTGTTATCTGGACTTTTAATAACAGACATTTAAGAGAAATGGAATCGGGCGAAGCGAAGCTACGCTATGCTTCCTCCGCTTATCGTTTCAAGGTCTTTAACTCTGCAAATTTTCTGCATGGTGTGTTATGATTCCTTCAAAAGTATAACAAATGTCATAATATCAGTAATGTTCAGTCCTTTTTTATTACCACTTATCAATTCATATATATATATAATATTTTGTTTAAATCTTGTAGGTTGTTGAACCAGGGTGTAAACCCCTCTTTGGGTGGTTCATGCAGGAACCCGGCTGAGTTTTTTCTCTTATTTTCTGCATTTTAACAGTCAGCCTTTTGGCCAGATTTCCTACCGTGATTTATATGACATTATTTTCTATTTATAACTCGTTATTTTATTCATTTGTATATATTATCCTTGCAATTATTAAAATTGTGAACAGGGTTTTAATCCTGTAGAAGCCCTATCAATTTCGTAACTTCTCAATTAGTTTTTTTTTTTTCCTAATTACTTGTTGTTCGATCATATAACCCTCCATGGATATTCATGAGAATCTCTATGGTTACTTCGAAAAATGTCAAGGCCATTCTTTTAATTTTCTATGAATTATTTCCGAAAATGCAGTTAGGGTTTAAAATCTATTATTTATCTTATTCATGTAAGTTGCAATACCCTTCTTAATATTTTCTACTTACCAGGGTATTTCTACAGTGTACTATTACCATTCCTTCAGGGTTTTAAAAATTAGTATTTGAATCTTGTCATAGCAAAATTAATTTTTTTTCATATAATAATATATTTTTTTATGGTTTCTTTGTAACTAAATTCTTTTTGTTTTCTTGAACGATACTTTCACAAAAGTTCGAGGAAAACTGTTAGCAATTAATTTATTTATTTTTCATATAACAGTTAGAATTTATCTTTATATAATTGATGTTCAAGTTGATCATTCAAGTGAAAATATTGTTATCTGGACTTTTAATAACAGACATTTAAGAGAAATGGAACTGGGCGAAGCGAAGCTACAGGGACTCTCAATCTGGTGTTTCAGAATCAACATGGTGTTTTCTCCCATCCTAGTCTGTATTTTTATGATATTTTTACACAAACATTGGAACTCAAGCCCACAATTTTAGCAGTCCCTGCTTCAAAGCAAAATCCTACAAAATCCTGCATCTAAATTGAAGGAAACATGTGCATAAAATACAATACAATTTTTTAAGTGATAAATACTTACCAAGCTCGCCCACTTCCACAGCTAAAGGCTTCATCCTAAGACCTTTCAGCATCGCCTTCACACAGTGACACCCTCTGCAAAAATTGACGATGTTCATTATGGGCATCCAATGTGCCTCGCTACAGCATGGGGCACGTTCACAGCTGTCCAAATGTGCAGGACACCCATCAGAGCAGAATTAGGCGTCCATCCATTCTAGATTACTTTTATGCTAAGCAGGCATCTAGCGCACAATCCCCTTAATTCCCTTATCCACATTTTACTCCGCAGCTTCAGAAGACTCGAAGAGGTTTTACCATTGTTCACAACAAATAATTTCAAGATGCTCGATATTTACAGTCGGATGTTGATCAAGATGACTTGAGGTGCAGATAGATTTTGATTAATATTATCAAGGAACTCACTGATTTTCTCCACCCCTAAATCACTTCATTTTCTCCACCCCTAAATCACTTCAAGGCGGAAATCGCTGATTTGCAGGTGTCCAAGCGGCAGAAAAATTGTTAAACAATGATTGCAGAAGCACAGCGGGGAAGCGAAGGCGTGAAAAAGAACTGTGTGACCCTCTGCTAGCGTGGTAATTATCATGCCAAGTTAAAGTACATCCCCTTTCTTTGCAATCAAATTGTGTTGTGTCTGGACACGTGAAATGCATGCACTGCGACTGCCACACGTGAAATACATGCAAACTCTTACGAACAAGTGCTTTTTTTTCCGTCGTTCTGTATAATAATATGTATTATTCGTTACTTCCAATGTGTCACTCATATGACATGCGTCAATTACAAAACTTTAAAGAATTTTAATTTATCTTTTGATTTCATAGATTTAAAAATAATGACTGAAGTCAAATCATTGCTTGTTGAATTTAGCTCAATATTGATACTGCATAATTGGTATGATTATACCTTTTGTCTCTTTGCAATAGCGTATGGTATATAATTGACTATAAGGGCATATGGTCCTGCTACATGATTCTCTGCATTATGACTTTGTTTCAATTATGCATGGCATCAATTCAATGCTCTCCACATCGACATGTCTCTTGCTTCAGTCATATTTACGTTATCAATTCTCAAACAATATTGGTCTAGCTTCCCATATTGGCAAGGATGGGTATCATCCTATACGCTCAGACTTCTTCATTCCTATATGCGCTCAGAGTCATTTGAAATTCTTTCTGCTCCTATCATTTCAAGAAGTCTTGTATTCTGTCTACTCTGTAGTGGGTTTTGTCTAGGACTTCTGTCCAGCTCGTTCTTAAAAGAAGACTTGCTGATGATGCCCTTTAACCTCTGCTTCAAATCTGTGTGAAAGAGTTTTGATTTTATTTTGAAAAGTCTATTTGGAAACTTTATCTAAAAGCTCCTCATGCAGATTTGTGGAACAATTATCAGGATCTCGGCAAATCACTGTTCAGTATTCATGATGTTTTTTCATTGGTTGTTTCTAGGCATTCGCACAACATTATAAGCAATCATCTTCATATGGTTTTATGTAAGCTTGATTGGCTCTATACAGACATATTTCTGTGGAAATCAAGAAATATAAGATGTTGAAGTGTCAATCTGTCCTGAAGATTAACTTGCATCAGTTCCAATGCAAATTCAGAATGGGCACTTGTCTTCTATAATAGCCACATTAGTTGATCTAAGTCTCAGCAAAGTCTGGAAGTAGTAATACTGACGAGTCATGTCCGCACATCTCTTGATGCATAGTTACCTTGGGAGTGACCTAGTTCATAATCTTCAAACCTGACTGTGATCTTTATTATTCCATGACTTTAATCCTTGATAAAAAGGGTCAGCAAATCTGCAGCGTCTGCAGACAATGCCATGACTCTCTGTTCTATATGCATTTGCATTGTTCAAATGCAATGACTCTCTGTTCTATATGCATTTGCATTGTTCTAACAAAGCGTTGTTTTCCTTAAGCTCGTGCATTTGCATTGTTCTAACAAAGTGTTGTTTTCCTTAAGCTCTTGTGGCAGGCTGCAGCGTACAACAAGCTTTTCCCTGTTCTAACAAAGCGCTGTTTTCCTTAAGCTCGTCTGGCAGGCTACAACGTACAACAAGCTTCCTAGCTGAGGCAGGGACTTGCTGCCCTGCAGCTCCTCTTGTTTAACTTATATTAGTTAGTTCAAGGCTTATTTTTTAAAGTTATATTAATTAGTTCAATGATATAAGTTAAATTAAATGGATAATAAATAGTAACAGGCTTAGGATATTTATTGTTTTAATGTAAATAAAAAAGACCATTGTGACATTAGGATTAAAAATAATTTATATTTTATAATTATTAGTTACATGGTTAAATAATTTTAATAATATAAATACAATCACAAATATTTTAAGAATTTTAATCTATAATTTTTTTAAAGAAAGATAACCCAAAAAATATTTTATAATAAAATTCTGAAACCTATATTTGTAAAAAAAAACTCTTAAATCATATGATGTTTATTCTATATATATATATATATAATTATGGTATTTTAAGTGAGTTGTTTTAGTTGTGAATTTTTTTTGCAAGATTTTCTGGTGGAGTTCTTCTAGTCTAATTTTCTAAAAGTAACAGGGATTTATGAAAACACAAGTTTGATGGGGTCAAACTCTCCTTACAATCAAAGTGAAGGTTTATTCAAAATGATAAATCCATAATATAATATAATAAAAAATAATAATTTAAATAACAAAAATCAAGAGTTCACCTCAATTTTTTTTTGAGAAATTCCAACACCAAATAATCTAAAAAATTCACACTAAAAATAACTCCTCCTTTTAAGTGCCAATCTTGCCAATCTTTCGAGGGAAAAAGGAAAAAAAAGAACGAAGACCTGAGCGTGGAGGTAGAAATTCTAATGTGGACAAAGACATGAGTAGCATAGCCTAGCCACTGATTGGATTACATATATGTCTACTTGAATTTTGCAGCCGCTGCTCTGCCCAGTCACAGTCACAGTCAGAGTCACATTCACATGCGTAAACGTCCCACCATATCAACCTGTTTGTCATTCATCATTTTAGTATCTTTCCAGTTCACGCTATAGTGAAAGACTTCGTCTTCATTTACACTATTCAAAGTTGTTTGGAGTTGATGATTCCTCAAACAGCCCAGGGCTATTTTTACCACTGCTTGCCCATTCAACTCATGAGACATGTTCCAGCTTTAGCCTGGTTCTTTTCGCTTTATCATGACTTTAACTTTTAGAACTGAGACCTGTCTGGTTTTGAACATGACCGTCACGTGTTTATGAATGCATGTCTTGAATCGATATATTTTTAATATTATGTGCATTCCATCTCTTTATCCTTTTCTGTCGACATATATAGTAGGCATTCTTCTACGTCATTGTTACATGTTTATCCATCCAGCCTCTGTCTCTATTTTCACGGTAAGATGTTTATCCATCCGGTAGGTTCCCAGAAACTAATTCGAGTGTCAATTTTTAATATATGAAAATATCATCCTTTAGAAAGAACAATGCTTTTCTAACCGTAAAAGCCCCAAATCAACATAATCCATCAAAGAAATTTGATTTTGGTATTGGCAAATGTATACATTGTGAATTAAGACATTGAACAAATGGCTACATTCTAAATCATAAAGGAGTCATCCCTTCTTACAATTTATTGAATTTTTAGTTTTTCAGATGTTTAAGTCTATTTTTCCATTTATAAGTTAATGTAAGGTTGGTTATTTTTTCCTTTGAATTTGGTATTGGCAAATGTATACATTGTGAATTAAGACATTCAACAAATGGCTACATTCTAAATCATAAAGGAGCCATCCCTTCTTACCATTTATTGGCTTTTTAGTTTTTCACATGTTTAACTCTATTTTTCCATTTATAAGTTAATGTAAGGTTGGTTATTTTTTTCTTCATTCTTTTTCCTCTAGGGGTGAAGTAAAAAATTGTTTTACTTAATATTAGACATTTACATCTTAGACATGGGAACTCTGTATTGGTTTGCCAAGGAAATCTGACGATAAATAAAATTTAAATTGTTTTAAAATTGCTAAGGTAAAAAAATAAAAAATATTGAATAGTCTAAATGGTCATTGTGGTCTTTCTTTAACCTATTGTTATGACAAAAAAAAACGTAAAGGAAAATGAAAAGTAAAAAGCTAGTTGTTAGTAGATATGCAAATAGATATGCATTGTATAGATGCATTGATTATGTTTAATTTTTGTATCGCTAGTATCGAGGACCCAATTGGCTACTTCAACAAGCACCTCAATGTCTATGAGATTATGCCCCTAGCTAGAGAGCTCTCACTTAATGTAAGTGATCTCCTCTTGTATTGGTTGGAGGTTCAATTCCCCATAGCATGCTACCGAACTCTTGGCCTAAGTCTAGGCTCTAGAGAGGCCTCACTCCTGATAGTAGGTAGCGTTGCATCTACCCTTGGCCCATTGCCTAGACATGGATGTGAGCCAGTGAAGCGAGAGAGCGAGATGTATCACCTCAGAGCTAGATGGAGTGACCATGGTCAGATCACGCCTTGAATTGATGACTAAGTCTCCGAAGAATTGAACAGGAGTGTGAGCAGAGCCATTTATAAGGAAATGACTAAAACAAAACCACTCACTATTGTTTAAACTATAAACTTCAAAACACTAGATATGCCAAAACTTGTGTCGATTTCCTGTCTTCAAAGGGGCCAAGCCGGAAGGGCATCATTACTCATTGAACACAAATACATTTTTGTAGTGAAACCAAAAGGAACTGAACCCATGTTGAATCCCAATAAGATTAACATTCCATTTTGGTTGATGCTTGCTAGGGAGAGGAAACAACAATTTTGTGCATCCTTTTTCATCTGACATATAAAATTTTCCACAAATCGAGGTTAAGGGAAAGGCACATATGCTTGTCATGGAGTATGATATTAGCATCAGGTTGTAGTCCCCGAAGTCCAAGGGAGGACATAATACGGATAGTAAGGAAACGGATAATGCCTGCTGGGTAGACGAAACAACAATTTTGTGGATCCTTTTTCATCTGACATTTAGAGTTTTCCACAAAGCAACGTTAAGGAAAAGAATCATATGCCTGTCATGGAGAATGATATTAGCGTCGGGATGTAGTCCCTAAAGTTCAAGGGAGGACCTAATGAGGATAGTAAGGAAAGGAATTGTTGAGGCTATGATGAAATAGGGAGTTTCATCTCCAAATTCATTGAAGAAGAGCTCAGGGAATGTGTAGAATCCAAATGATGGCATCCACCATTAGCCCATCACTGAATCTGAATGAATTGAAAGAATTGGAAAGGGCTAGCCTTCACATGATAATGGTACTGTAAATAATTACTTGCCTTGGTATATCTCTCGATGCCCTATTTGCATGGGTGACTAACTATTGTAGTGAATGCAATGTGGCCTGGTAGCTGGTGCCCTACATCAACGCTTACCCTATTAGACATCACTATAATGTTCTTTGGGGGTAGGTTTCTTTGTGTCACCAGCTCCTGGAGTGTTGGGATATTGGCAACATGCTACCCCCATTTTTACCACCTCAGTCGGCACATTTTGTGTACAAGTTCAGGTATTTTACTTGGAAGTAATGCTACCATGTGTGTTACTTGCGTTTTAGGATATTGTGAGTTGTAATCATGAGTTTCTAGGTTAGCTATATTAAGCGAATTAGATCAACTTTATTAGGATCTAGATTTGTGGAAAATAGTGCACTAATACAAAATGATTAATTAGTTACTAAAAAAACAACTAAAATTTGCATATAAATTATCATTTTTCAGTCGATGACCAATAGTAGCTAATTTACGGTATCTTATAACGCGACCAACTTTTAGTTAGTTTTAACTTAGTCGTTAATTGGTTTCCTCAATTTTACCATCTAGTAGTATATTTAGTCATAAATTTGGTGATTCATTTTTCATTGGTTTAGTCATTAATTGTCGCAATTAATGATGAAATATATAACAAAATATATTACTATATGAATCATTGAGAAAACCAATTAATTACTGAATAAATATGACCAAAACGTTGGTCGTGTTATAAGATACTGTAAATTAGCTACTAATAGTCATATATATGCAAATTTTAGTCATCATTTAAAACCAATTAATGACCAACAAAATATGATTAACTTTTAGTCGTGTTATAAGATGCTATAAATTAGCTACTAATAGTTGTATATATGAAAAATTTCTTCATCATTTAACAATAAAAATTTATCATTTACAGTAGTCATTTATCTGTTTTTGGTATTTTCATATTCATTATATAAACGACTGATTTAGTAGTTTCTATTCATTTCATTTAATTTCATTCATAATCATTATAAATGACTAATTTAATCATATATTCATTTTATTCGTGTTCATCATTAATTAATATAAACTACTAATTTAGTAGTTTTAGATTGATTTTATGTGTTTATTATTGATCACCATAAATTAATTAGTAGGATTTTGCAACTAAATTTTAAGAAAATGTTATACAATGTGCATGTTTATCTAATATGATAACACAAAGTTACATATGTTAATTACAAGACTAAATAATATCAAGTGAAAATAAAAATAATTTCAACCATATAAATTTTATTATATAAAATATCAAGAATTACAATATGAGTTTCCAACGTAATATGGGTTGGGCAACAATTTACACATGAAATATTGTTTCACGATTTCAAAACATTATCACTGTGTTGCCAAAGCATTACAAGTGAATTCACCAACTCTGAAGGCTTGACCATCAGTCTCTATAAGTGTGTCTTATGCAAGATATTGGCTCTAAGGGTATCAGTAGACATATTCTCTTCTCTCTCTCATTTTGCATTTGTCGCTCCAGTGTTATTCTTCTCGTCTTTATTCAATTGTTTCTTCTTACCATCAATCTTGAGTTCCTCTCCTGAAAATGAAAGAAGATACAATGGAAAGTATAAGACATGAAAGACAACGAATACTTGAATATAAAATAAATTATACTATAAAATATTTATATGACATATACCTCAACATTCGATAGTGGCTACTATGTGGCTAGATGACTTGTATAAACAAGGCAAATAAAATGTCACCATAGAAAATGGAATTGGAGGGCGATTCATGATGCAGGATAGGATTTGTTTTGTGTGAACACATAATATTTCTCACTTCTAATTGTATAAAAAACAAAGAGTATGCACAATGACATGTAGTGACATATGGGGGTGTAGTTGACTCAATGATATGCTTGATTTTTTAATGCACAATGACATGTAGTGACATGTGGGGGTGTAGTTGACTCAATGATATGCTTGATTTTTTAACCCATTCCAATCCTACCATAATTAAATTAAGAGGGGCAAGGAGGCAATAAGGACTATCAATAAATGAAATTAGCAACTTTAGAATGCAACTCAATTGTACCTGAATGTAACGACAAGTATTTGTACCTTCTTGGTCACCGATGAACATCAAATCACACTGTGAAAAATTCCTTGCATTATCATAATTTGGTTGCACCTGCACTAATCCTCTGTAGTAGTCCCTTAAATTTCATATAGATATAATTTTAGAAACAATCCTACTCCTACAATTCTTCCCTATATGGATCATCTTTGTCCCCCCTTATTGATAGTTGTTTTTCCGGGAAACAGAATAGAACACTCCAATTGCATCATCGCCTTTCAAAATAATGCTTGAGTATTTTCAGCTGATTATTGAACCAATCTTTACTTAGGTCCATGAAATCCTTCATTTGTCTCCATCGCACAAATCTCTTTTCGTAATAAAATTATAAATCCCACATTTGCATTCCTCGTCCCTGACATCCCACTTCTTTATAGTGGAATAATTTATTATTGCTCCATCAGTGCCATAGAGATCCCCTACTGTGCAATGGAGATGATTGGTGTCATAAAATGGTACATCTAATCCTTCAATATATGTCATAGAACTCCTCTCACCTCACATAACTCCTCTCATCTACAAAATAAGAGTCCTCTCAAATGCTTGGTCTCCATCTCATTCATCCTAAAATAAGTGGATATTTCCATAGGTGACAAAGTGTGCTTGGATATTTAATAGAAGGAGTTATCACTAAAAACATAAAAATACAATGCAACATAATAGTTATCAGCAAGAGCAACAACCCTGCCAAGCTACTTCCTAACTAGATAAAGATACTGTTGACTTACCTCTTATAAGAAACAAAAGATAACCTCAACTACCTACAGAGTCTACCTATGCATGGTATCAATGAAAACACTGTCGAAAACAACATATACAACAATGTTGGTCAATCTCTTCTTCTAGTCAAGGGCATGCCCAGCTTTTAAAAAATATCAAGCAGGTCAGGGTTCACCTCATCTAGGCTCCTCTTCTTCTTACTCTCTATGTTTAGGTTTAGAATAATACCAAAGGTCTTCAAAATTGATGGGTGGGTAAAAGTTATCAGATCATTGAGTTCTTCCATTTTTAATCATTGCCTGTAAGAATTGAATCTAAATTGCAAAAGTCATTCAGGTTCCTTCTTTTTAGCTGAAATTAACCTAATATTTGGAGAGTTGTAAGGTTTAATGGATCTAAGTATATTCTAATTAAAATATAGTAACATGGTTTAAAAATGTAGGCATTGAGATCAAAATCTAAGGATGAAACAGAAAAGATTTTATGCTCATGATTAGAAGAAATTTTAATTTCTTGTAACAAAGTTTGAAGAAGGTCTAGCATTTTCATCCTACTAGAAAATTTTCTTACATAACTTGAGCCCTTTTAATTTGGGCATGGTAGATTCCATTACACAAACAATCAACCATTAAAAAAAGGTGAACAGAAAAAGTAAAATTTCATGCATTCTGACCTTAGAAAAGCCAGGGAGGATCAAATTGATCTGTACAATAAGGACGTGCAAAATTCTTACTTGTACATTTATTTTGATGAATTGTTGGCTGCAATCAAGATGTACATTATCGTAATAATTAAACCCTTTGTACAATAAGGACATGAAAAATGCTTACTTATGCATTGTATTTTGATGAATTGTTGGTCACAATCAAAATATTCATCATAATCATTAAACTCTCAACTCTAGAAAATATTTATGATTTGATCATATAAAACCCTCAAAATTATTTATCCATAAGAACAAAAATCCTCTTTAGTAAAAAGGAAGAACAGAGTCCAAATTCGTACCCATGTAAAATTACCAAAATTTCATAATCATTAAACCCTCAATTCTAGATAAAATTTATGCTTTGATGACATAAAGCCTTGAAACTATTTACCCATAATATAAAAAATCATCTTTAGTAAAAAGGAAGAAGAGAGTCCAAATTCAAACCTATGTACAAATTACCAAAATATCCACACCCAATGACCTTGCCCTTATCAAAATCATTAAACTCTCAACTCTAGATAAAATTTATGCATTGATCATATAAACCCTCAAAATTATTTACCCATACAAACAAAAATCCTCTTTAGTGAAAAGGAAGAACAAAGTCCAAATTCATACCCATGTACAAATTACCAAAATATAATAATCATTAAACCATCAACTCTAGATAAAATTTATGCTTTGATCATGTAAACCGTCAAAATTATTTACCCACAAGAACAAAAATCCTCTTTAGTTAAAAAGAAGAACAGAGTCCAAATTCATACCCCTGTACAAATTACCAAAATATCCACACCAAATAACCTTACCCTTATCAAAATCATTAAACCCTCAACTCGAGATAAAATTTATGCTTTGATCATATAAACCCTAGAAATTATTTACCCATACAAAAAAAAAATCCTCTTTAATAAAAAGGAAGAACAAAGTCATTACCAAAATATCCACATAGAGTGACCTTGTCCTTCCTCCATCTAATCATTGGTTCTATCCTAAGGTGTTTCCCATAAAAACTCCCTTTGGGGTTAGAATCCCATGAAATCCATAGATCACGTTGATGGTATTCATTCTTCTAGAATTTCCATGCAGATATAGACAAGGTAGAGAAAAATACAGTGCTACAATGTGATGTTGTAATCTGTGAATATTTTATTTGAACCCAACACTAAACTAGAAATTAAAAAGAAAATAAATATTTATAATAGAAAAAATAAAAGAAATATTTATAATATAAAATAAAATATACAAATTTCAATTGGATTAAAGGATTTATTTTTAATAAGAGTGTTGTTATTTTTCTAAGATGCTAAATTTAAAATAAGAAGAAGAAGTTTAAAATGATATTGGGATGAGTGTAAACATTTAAATATTACCACAATTAATAATAAAAAGTTAAATTAATGCAAATACTAAAATTTAATTTGTTATATTTTGATTTGTTATTAACTTGTGAATAAACTTTGTTAAAATACCATGAGCCAATAACATGGCCTATCAACACTGCAAGTCCAAAAGCATAACATATTTCACAACCAAAATATTTTACAACAATATGACAAGAATGGTAGACATTATTGACTTGTAAAAAATAGCTTTTGTTACAATACAATTGGTCAATACCATGGATTATCAATACCACATGCCCAAAAAAAATAAATGATTTCACAATCAAATATTTTATAATAATATGAAAGGATTGTCAACCATGCATATTCACCCTCACTTTACCATGAATATTAACTTGTAAATCTGCTTTGTTATAATACCATGGGCCAATACCATGGCTTATCAATACCACATGTGAAAAAACCATTACGTATTTCATATTAAAAGTATTTTATTTTAATTTAATTTTACAACATTTTTTTAATTGAATCTAAAAGGGAAAATGTTACAGTTTGAGATATATCTAATCCCTCTATCCTCACCATTACTAAAAAATATTCCCATAGAAATTAAATTAAGGTTTTAATAAAATTAAGCTAACATGGATATGTCTTGGTTCTTTGTATATATACATAGATATATAAAGAATCGAGGTAGATCCATCTTAGCGAAGGATCCAAGGTATAAGAGAAAGCAAATTGACTAATTATAATTGATTAAATATAGTGCATGTTTTTTTTAAGTTTTTCATTATTTTATTTTCTTTGACATGATTGATCCAAAATATAGGTTTAATATTTTACAAACAATACCATGGGCCAATACCATGGCTTATCAATACTACAAGTGCAAAAACCATAGCTTATTTCACAACTAAAATATTTTACAACAATATAGCAAGACTCTTAACAGTGGATATTCACCCCACATTATAGTATATATTATTAACTTGTAAAAAATAGCCTTTGTTACAATACTATTAACTTATAAAAAATAGCCTTTGTTACAATACCACAAGCCCAAAAAGCATAAATTATTTCACAATCAAAATATTTTATAACAATACCACATGCCCAAAAAACATAAATAATTTCACAATAAAATATTTTATAATAATATGACAAGATTGTTAACCATGGATATTCACCCTCACTTTACCATGAATATTAACTTGTAAATCCGCTTTGTTACAATACCATGGGCCAATACCATGGCTTATCAATACCAAATGCCAATAAACCATAACTTATTTCATAGTAAAAATATTTTATTTTAATTTAATTTTACAACATTTTTTTAATTAAAAATAAAAGGGAAAATGTTACAATTTGAGATATATCTAAACTCTCTATGCTCATGACTACTAAAAATATTCCCACAGAAATTAAAATAAGGTTTAAAATTAAGCTAAGATGGATCCATGATATATATATATATATATATTTATAATATATATATATATTAAAAGATTGGAATCGATCCATCATAGCTAGGACCACGAATGGAGCAAGCAAATTGACTGAATTAATAGAGTAATATAGAGCAGATTTTTTTATGTTTTTCATATTTATTTTCTTGAAATGATGATCCAAAATAGGTTAATATTTTCAACCAATTAAGTTTTTCTAATTTAGATAATCTTAAACACAAACAAGTATCAAATTAAAGGGAACTGTGGGGAGGGGGTGAAAGGGGAGAGAACAGTAAAAAGTTGGACGATAGAGAGAGGGAAAAGAGATGATGGTGGGGGGGGGGGGGCAGATAAGGTGGGAGAGAGGGAGTGAGAGGAAGGAAGAGAGAGGAGAGAGAAAGAGATGGAGTTGGATTGAGAGAGAGGGAGGAAAGAAAAAGGACATAGAGAGATAGAGATGGAGAGAGAGGTGAGTGAGAAGGGAGAGATGGAGAGAGAGTGAGGAAGAGAGCAAAGGAGGGAAGAGAAAGAAGAGGGGAGGATAGAGATAGGGGGAGACGGGGAAGGGAGAGATATGAGGACAAGAGATTGATAAGGACAAGGAGGGAGGGAGATAGTGATAAAGTTGGAAGGAAGAGAGGGAGAGTGATTTGGGGGGATAGATACAAGGAGTTGGGAGATAAGGGATAGAGAGGAAGGAAGATATAGATGAGGAGAGAGAGAGATGGAATTGGAGGGGGTAGGAGAGGGAGGGAACAAGAAAAACATAGAGGGAGAAAGGTGGAGAGAGAGGGGGTGATAAGGGATCCATGGAGAGAGAGTGGGGAAGAGAGGATAGCAAGAGGGAATAGAGAGAAAGACATAGATAAAGAGGAAGAGAAGGGGAAGAGAGGGAGAGAGTGTGTGTGTATGTTTTGAGGGGTGATATAAAGAGAGGAAATAATAAAGAGACACAAATACAAATATAGATATTATATAGTATTATATAACCAACCTAGATCCATATTAACCCTATAACTATCAAGTGTCGAGAGGGACCCAATCTCTCGAGGTGAAAACATTTCCTCAAGTTTTACAATAGAAAAAAAAAAGTTTGCACCTTGAGAGATTGGACCCCTCTCAACGCTCGATAGATCCAAGGCTAAGATGGATGTAGGTCAGTTAATATGAAATTAAAGTAGTTTTTATTTGATCTTATAGTCTTAAAAATTAACATTTCACTTTAAATTAATTTCAAATTAGAACTATAACCAATTAGATTCAATGAATAGATTTTAAAAAAATACATAAAATAATTTTGTATTAAAAGATATATTTTTAAAATTACAAATTATCAGAGATACATAGCGAAAGGTTGGCTCACCTATACACCATGTGAGGATGAAGAAGTGTTTAAGGAATGATATTCTTTCAACCAATCTTTAACAAACTTTCAATCCCCTATCACTTGTAAGTTTAGATTGCTTGACACAATTAAGACGACTAACATAAAAAATTGATTCATATTATTATAGTACTTGTTAGGTGGTTGTATTTTTGTTCTTAAACTAAATTAATCATTCATGTTAGTCATTCCTAGTTGTATTACTTACTAGCTAGTCACATATTTTAACCCGCAACTAAATTAGTGATTTATGTTAGTTGTTTTTAGTTCGGTCACTTAAGATTGCTCAATTTTTTTAGTATTTCACTTGGAAAGGCTGTGGAAACTAACTTGTTTAGTCACTTAGTCACTAATTGCCCATTTTCTACTAGTGGTGATATCTATACTATATATGTAACCATTGTGATCAATAAAAATATGGAGTGTGATTTGTGTGTAACAATGCTCTTTCCTTGATTTACTAATAAATTTTACATTAAGTGTCATTTTATGCATTTTTATAACTTGTTTTAATATAATTTTTATTTTATTAAAATTTCCAAGAATTAAAAATAACTTTTTAAATTTCACTTGGTTTAAAATTAAAATTAACAAAATCTTCTTTATAAAATAATCTTTAAAATGATAATTTTAAACTATGAAAAACAATTAAAAATATTTAATTACATAAAATTTTTTTTAAATAGTTGGTTACATTTATTTGCGAACATATATCCATTTGAACTCCAAATCTATGAAGCACTGAGAGGAATCAAATCCCTCAAGGTGCAAACCTCTTTTTTGACTATCAAACTTAAGTAAAGGTTTGCACCTCGAGAAATTTGATCCCTCTCAATGTGACCCGGATTTAAACAGAAACGCAATAAAATACAGAGATAACCATATACACAAAGATGCAGTGGAAATAATGTTTCATTTCATTAATGGAAAATACCGAAATATGCTTACAACCAGAAATGGAAATAAACCAGCTAGGGCGATGGTCGCTTATCTCTAAGAAGAGATGAGTGGCTACGTGCCTCTGAACTGTTCTGAACTGTGTTCCAATGAGGCTTGAAGGCCTATTTATTGTTGAGAAACAATGGAAAACCCTTCACATTCCAAAACCTAACCCTAGAAGATGAAACACCAAATTGTGGGCCCCGTTTTGGGTAAATTGGTACATCGATTTCCCGGGGTCGTAACTTTGGCATACGATCTCGGTTTGACGCGTATGATAGCTCATTAGAAAGATCTATCTGAAAACTACCACTTTGGGAAGGGCAACATCAGTCGATGGACCCATGTTGCCCTCATATTTCCCAAAAAACGTCGTTTAGGGCCTCAAAACGGCTCCGGAAGTTCAGGACCCGAAAAAGATGCTAAAAATAGTAAACTGTGCTACAATTATGGAAACTGAAAAAATAAAAGAGACAGTTGCGGGAGTCCAAATGGGATAGGTGGGTGGCCACCAACATCCACCTTGATCATTCCTCCCCCCTTAGGAAGCAATGGTCCCCATTGTGTTGAGTTCCTCCATATGTTGAACTTGTCTTGCAATCTTTGATGTGTCCAGTAATGGTGGGAAGCATGGTCGACGACGGTCCACATTGAACACTCGGTGCAAGCGAAGGAATGGAGGAATGTTGTGCTTCAAAGCATTGTTGCCTATAGCCTTGGTACTGGTGTAAGGACCATGTCGAAGGGGTTGGATCTTCTGATGGGCTCTTGTAAGGTGTTCTTTCTACAGATGCAACCAGACTTTGTTGCCCACCTGAAGCTTGTGTGGTACCCTTGTGGGCGAGGAGAAGTTGTTCCTGTGTTTTGTCATGACCATATTCCTTTGTTGTTGTTGCTCCATAGAGGAACCCTACGTGGGGTTCATGGATGTAGCAACGATCTTCCACTTACTTTGGGAGCGAACTAGACAAAAAATAAATTTCCTAGTCTGTGATATGAGCTTGCTGCCTTTCTTAGCAGTGATCAAAGATGTGGTGGTAGGTGGGGCTACCTCCAGTATCCTGTATAATGAATTATTCAAAAAAATAATGACAACACGAGGCCTTGACTCATACATAGCATGTTGCCTCCATAAGTATGGTTGGCCTAGTGGTACATCACAAACATCCAGAGGTGTAAAATCACACAATACCTCGTCTGTGAAGGGCTTGATGTTGTAGGGAAGGCGGCACTGCTGGCGAACTTTGAGATCTCGTCCTTCATGAAGCCACCCGATACTGTACGGCTGTGGGTGTGATGTAGCCGGTAGGTCCAACCGCTTCACGACCTCTGCTGAAATAAGGTTCTTTTGGCTGCCACTATCGACAATGAATTGCAGTGGCGAACCCTTCACCCACATCTGTGAGTGGAAAAGACGTTCCCCCTCCTCTGGATCTTCAAGCTCATTTTTCCAGATTTTGGCAGTGGAAACAGTGGCACTGGGATCCGCATCAATGATCTGCTTCCCTTTTCCATTCCCCTTTTCGGGTTCTGGCTCAAGGTCGAAACATGCATCTGATTCGGAAGCCTTCAACTCGGCCACCAGTGACTGCTTGGTCTGACACTCACTTGTGTTATGAGTGGGAATCTTATGGAACTCACACCACTTTCCTGTGTCCTTCTTCGGTTTCGTGATGTTGTTCTTTTCTTGCAGCTTCGACAGGTTGTCTTGGGTCACCCCGCCTTGGCTGTGTCCTTTGGGCTTCGGATTTGTAGATCCAAAGTCTTGCTTCTTCTGTTTGAACTTTTGCTCGATTTTGATAGCATATCGGTATGTTGTGACAAGTGAAGAGATGTTCAAGAACTCCATCTCTTCCTGGATGTATCTATGCAAGTAACCGCGGTATTTGAGTACCAGATGCAGCTCAGAATCTTTGATACCCAATTGAGTGTGAAGGGTATGAAAAATGTTTGTGAACTCTGGCACATCTTGGTCTTGTCCCTGCCACAGTGTGGTCCATTTGATGTATTTTTCCTCATAGCTTTTGACATGGTAGTACTGCTCCTTGATGGCATCTCGGAATGAATCCCAAGTGGGTGCAGCTGAAAGTAGTGAGCCTGTGCTTTCATCCTTCTACTCGCAGTAGGTTTCCCACCAGTCCTTGACGTGGGGGGCTGCTTTGAGAAGAGCAAAAACAATATTTTCCCGACTTGAAAATTCATGAACAGAAAAATACCCCTCTATCAGATTTAACCATTTATCTACAACATCTACATCTATTTGACCCTCGAATATGGGGATTTCAAAATTAACTTGTACCTTAAACGATGTGGCATTTCCAGAGTAGCTGTTGGAAGCCGATGTGTCACCTCTGGGTAGTCGTTGAAGGATCTGCACAAAGTTATCCATCATCGCGTTCCTTTGCCGCTCGAGCGCTTCTTCGAGCAAGATTTTGATAGGATCTCCTGCCCCCTC
>APFE031195395.1:110207-126219 GCA_000404065.3 Pinus taeda | reverse complement strand
TCTTTCTTCTCATCCACCATGGGAGGCCATCGGGATTTGCGAGGCTGGTCTTGCAAAGGTTCGACCAGTTCAAGCCCTAACTCCTTATATCCCAACCTCGTTGGGGACATGCATAGAAAAACCGAGAAAAAGCAGACCACTCTGATACCACTGATCCAGTTTAGACACGAACACAATAAAATACAGAGATAAACATATACACAAAGATGCAGCGGAAATAATGCTTCATTTCATTAATGGAAAATACCGAAATATGCTTACAACCAGAAATGGAAATAAACCAGCTAGGGCGATGGTAGCTTATCTCTGAGAAGAGATGTGTGGCTACGTGCCTTTGAACTGTGTTACAATGAGGCTCGAACACCTATTTATTTTTGAGAAACTATGGAAAACCCTTCACATTCCAAAACCTAACCCTAGAAGATAAAACGCCAAATTGTGGGCCCTGTTTTGGGTAAATTGGTACATCAATTTCTTGGGTCGTAACTTTGGCATACGATCTCCATTTGACATGTATGATAGCTCCTTAGAAAGATCTATCTGAGAACTACCACTTTGGGAAGGGCAACATCTGTCCATGGACCCATGCTGCCCCCAGATTTCCCAAAAGACGTCGTTTAGGGCCTCAAAACGGCTCCAGAAGTTCAGGACTCGAAAAAACTGCTAAAAATAGTAAACTGTGCTACAATTATGGAAACTAAAATAATGAAAGAGACAGTTGCCGGGGTCCAAATGGGATAGCTGGGTGGCCACCAACATCCACCTAGATCACAATGCTTGATAGATCCAAAATCAAGATGTCTTTATGCCCATTATATATATATATTATATTATATATATATATATTATATATATATATATATAATATATATATATATATATATATAATATATATATATATATATATATATATATAATTTAATCTTTTTTTAGTTTTATTTTATTTTTATTTTGATATAATTTGATCGAGTCAAAATGTTTAGATAACAAAATGTGATTGGAAATAACATAATGGGACATTACAACATATCATCCATAGTTGGTTGGAGACCTCCTCTAAGAGCATCATATCTTTCATAGTAGGTTGGAGAGAGCCTCTCAGAACAGGTAGAACCAATTCTTTTTTTAAATAATGTTTTGACTTTAATGTCACCAATTCTATATATCTTTATATTCATGTATTTATGTATTTATAGTTACAATTAGTTATTATCGATTTATTAAAACGTGTATATATATATATATATATTAATATATTCTTATTTTCATTATATTTTTAAGTTGAATATCAAATTAAAAAAATATTACATTTCTTCAACTTTTATATTTAACATAATTTGTATTCACTAATTTTCCCTATTAAACTTGTCTAATCCATAATGTTGGTGGGTTGTATTCAGATCTTCGGTGTTCTTTTGGTATTATTAGACTTTGAGATGGTGGCTAGCCAATATGTTTATTATATTTCTTATTGAGTTTTCTTATCAGTATCTCATTAATAAATCCGATAGGAGTGAGGCCCAAATAATTTTGGTTAACTCCATGCGAATCTATAATGCTATTTTGACGTAATGTAACTAGATTAAAAAAAAAGGTGTTTATTCACTAACTTCCCTGGAAGCGTTGACAAATATCAGTAGGCGGCGTTGCTACCCCACTTGACAATCATGCTAGCAGGCATAATGTCTACCCCTAATGAAGAGTGGAGATAGAGGATACATTCACAAAAACATATGCATGTGAGATTACGGCAAGGGATGTGGATTGGATTTTGAACCAAGGAGATGGTGCACTACATTGGTGCATTTAGGTGGTGCTAGTGGCCAAAGTTATGACAATTTCCATTCTAATTCAATGGCAAGAAAAAATAGGAAAGCAAGAAACGGATTTAAGTATTTTTCTCATTATGCCGAAGGAAAAATATAGTGGAAAAACGAAGAGCGATTTTGGTGTAGAGACACAAGAGGAAATAACCAGGGTAGTCAAAGTGAGGTTGTCTATGGTGTAAGCTTTAATTTTTCGAGTCTGTGTTGGGTGCAGGAATTGCAGTTAAGAAAACTCCTTTCAACACTTAATTTGTCAACCCGAGGTTTCATACACTTCGAGGCGTAGCACAGGAATGTCAAGAAATGATATGAACCTTCACTAATTGTATTTCGACTTCTTCAATTACAAATTGCATAATCAAAAGGATAGATCACATGATAATGAATACCAAGAAAATTCTAGTTCTGAATGAAAATAATGTGCTTTGCAGAAATCCTAAATAAAGATAACTCTCAATTCATCATAAACTATCTGAATCAATAAAATAACAATTTGAGATCCTCTTCAGTATGGTTGTAAGATGGAAGAATGATCCAACTAATCAGAATGCTTGTCTTCCTTCAGATTTTCCTTCCTACACCAAGTTTTCATTCCTGTACCAACCCAATGTTCCTGCACCAACCCAATCTTCCACATACATTAACACTTTGGTTCCATCAAATTAGTTAGGAAAGGAATGTATTATCTACGAAGACATTTTAAGATATATAAAACCTGTACTTTAATGATTAAGTACATATATAACCTTTGAATATGAAAAACATAAGAGGAGTGCAGGAATGTGTGCAATTGGGAAAAGGTACAGGAATATATAAGCCTTTTGGGTTAAAACATGAGTTAAGGTGGTATGTTTGGGATTGGATAGAGACCAAAGAGTAGGACAATTCTAGCCACCAACTTCCTCACATCCCTATCTTGTTGTGTATCCTCACACAACCTCACTCTTACCTCTGCAAAAAACGCATGGAGACCACTCTTCAGTCCTTTATCCTAATGTTGATTCATGTCTTCAACGTCCTCTGCTTCTTAGGTCGAGCCTTCTTGACCCGTTTGACTAATTTCCCAAGTCAACCATAACATTTCAAAGCTCGGAACTTCCACATTATTTCCTGTCATTTTCGTTCTTGCACTTCCCCTTCCAATTCAACATTCTTATTCTTTAGCACTACACCACGTTCCTTCATGGCCCGATTTAGAATTTCAAGTCGATAAATGCATTTCTCCAGCTCCTCAATCTAACTATTCAAATTGAGACTGGAGTCCTCCTTAAAAAATTCCTCCTCCTTTAGAATATTCTCAGTAGTTGACTCAAAGAAAGTGTCATCAAGACCAATATCATTCTGCATATCAGTATCAATAGCAAAGTGACCACCGCAATGTTCATTATGGGCATATTTTAGTATATCAAACACTACTTCCTCTCTTACACATCTATGAATGATAAGATCTGGTCCAGTGTAAAATAGGTCTCCTTGGGCCTAAGAATATGCAACACTTTTTAATATGATATTCTGCTTTTCGCGAGGAGATAAGTGAGGTGGTGTTTTTCCAGAGACAAAATAGTTGGCTATGTCAACAAACCATGGAGACTTTGTTGACACAACAAAAACATGTTCTTCAAGGAAATCATCATCAACGAGAATTACTTCACCGGGATTATTCAATTTAGAAAGATAGTTCGCTACAACATTAGATTTTCCTAGTCTATCAATGATAGTAACATTAAATTCTTGTAAAAACAGTAACCACCTAGTCACTCTACCTTTAGTTAATGGTTTATTCATTAAATATTTTTATCGCAGAATGATCAATATGCACAAATACTTCATATCCAGTGAGGTAGTGTCTGAATTTATTGATAGAAAAAATTATGGCTAAAAACTCTTTCTCGGTCACTATATAGTTCAATTCAGAGGGTGACAAATTTTTATTGATGAACTAAATAGCATAGGATTGTTTATTTTCTTCTAGGATGGTAGTATCTGAGGCATCAAAGGAAATGTCGAATGGAAGGGACCCGTTGGGACCTCTTAAAACTGATGCATGCACTAATTTTTCCTTTAATGTCTCAAAGTTGCAGACCAAAGAAACTCACTATATTTATCTAATAATCGGAAAATGGGGGTATTTATCCTAGAAAAGGTGTCAATGAACCTCCTGTAATAGCCCACATGTCCCAGGAATCCTCTTACTTCCCTTTGTGTTTTGGGTGCAGGGAGATGCAAGATAACTTCTATTTTGGATGGGTCTACCTAGATGCTTTTGTCAGAAACCTAATGTCCAAGGACTACACTTGTTTTGCACATTAATATACACTTTTTATCACTCAAAGCAAGGTGAGCCTCTTGGCAACATAAAAGCACTTTTTCTATGTTTTGGAGGGCTTCTTGGAATGAGTTACCAAACACTGAAAAATCATCCATATAGATCTCAACACACTCTGTATGATGGTGGATCAAAGAAATAGGTGAGTCTCCTCATCACTATTTTTGTAATCTAACCACAAAGTGACCTTCAGCCCCTAAATAGATCTAGCAGGTGGGTATAAGGTGACTTTCTTCCTAGAGTCTTCATGTGAAATATATATGTCACTGGAGCATCATCTAATGTAAGCATCGACTGTGGCAAGCCATTGTCGTCCCAGAATCAAGGGATGTCCACCCAAAAGATTTTTTGGCTGAAGGATAATAAAGTTTGTGGGGTATTCCCAATAATCTGTGGAGGAAACCACCTCTTCCAGTACACCTTTTGGCTTGTTTTTTTATCTTTTTGCAAGTTCAAGCACAGTAAGGGTAGGACAAATATGGACTATCCCAAGATGATCCATCATTTTCCTAGTCATGACATTTATGGCCATACCCAAGTCTATTAAAACATTGGGGACAAGGATAGCACCTATCTGAATAGAGAAAACTGGGTTTCCAGGATCATTATAATTTTCCATTTGCACACATCCTATAATTAACTTGGCTACTCAGCCAACAAATTGAATGGTTTGAGGTTATTCTCTCTTCCTCCCTGGATTTTTGAGACAGAGCTCCCCAATGATATTTGTACAGATGGGGATCGCTCTACTAGCATGAAGCAAAGGTACCTTTATGCAAAGATTCCTCATCTCAGAAGCTAGACTACACTTGAGGTCACTCCCCTCCATAACTAGCCTCTCTGGGTAGGGAGGCTAATCTGAAGAAGATGGTAACCATGATGGTACGGGAATGGGCTGAATGGTGTCATTTTTCTTCGAATGAGTGGGATTTTCCTCCTCGTTTTTATCCTCAATGATCACTGTGGGTTGTTTTTGTTTTTTTGGTTTAACTACCCTTCCTGATCTTAATTGAAGCTCATGTATCGCAACTGGTAGGGTTTGATGAATAGGAAAAGGGGGCGGTTCAATAGAACAGATCGATTGCACCGCCTTATTATTAGGAGTTGGTATTGGTTGAGAAGGCAGTTGGGGTGGTCGAAAAGGTTTTGGTAAAGGTAATGGTGACATCACTTGACTTTGTTGAGGTAGGGGAGGAAAGGATGGATGTGACATATTCTGAGGTGAATATGTAGGAGGATATGATGACATCTATGTAGGATAGGATTGATGTGAATGGTTTGACCCTCTCCATCCTTGTTGCTACGATTGATGGGGTTGACCATACTGATAATGGTTCCCATGCTGCCAAGGTTGAGAGTGTTGAGTGTTATAATAGGACTACGAATGTGCATTATGAACAAAAAAATTTGGTGAAGGTTCAGGAACCATACTTGCACCTACTTGAGGCCAATTTCTCCGTGCTCCCATAGCATGTAATGGTTCTATTTCAAAAGGCTCCCCTTCAAATACAACTTTTAATCCTGGTAGGGAGGGGCATTTTTTGGTGGCATGGTTCTCTGCACAAATCACACATTTTAAATGAGCAAGACATTCTCTTAAAAGATGATTTTTCCTACATTTAGGACAAAAAATAGACAAAGCCTCTTGTTCATCTACCAATTTCTACTGAATTTTTAAAGAGCCTATTTGCTTGCTAACAGTATTCATTATTTCAATTTTCATATTGTCCATTTTGTTCTCCAAACCAATAATCATAGCATCTGTAGCTCCACATTTACTAGTTTTATTTCGATTTCCTCTATTCAATCTAGATTGATTCCTTGATAATTTCCTGCACAAGTCACAAATTTGATCAAAAGCTTTCCAAGAAATATCCCCTTGTCCTAATAAATTCAAATTATACCTAGAATCTTCACTAAGCCCATGTAAGAACAAAATCTTGATAGTACTTATCTCAAATTTCTGTTTCAACTATTAGATAATTATATATTATAGAGCAATGGAACACATAAAAAATACTACAGAAATATAAACACAGAACACAAATAAAACAAGAGAGACACAGATATATGTGGTTCACCCAATTTGGGCTATGTCCACAGAGAAATAGCCAGTCCCTTCTTTTATATTATCCAACAAACTGAAGAGATACAACCTACAGCAGATCCGTTGTAATACACTCTTCGCTCTCACACAATATCCTCTCTCTTTCTCACTCAGAATACAGATCTACATAGACGTAATACAATTCTCTCATATATAAAGAGGGGTTACCTTCTAGGGAAAAAAACCCTAAATTAAACATAACTTCTACTGTTAGATCTCCTCCTAATGAATGACCCAAATTGACTATGAAATTACAACATTTTACAAGGAAAATTTACATCTATTTTTAGCTTTGGGGGCGTTTCCTCGATCCCCCACTAGGGGGGGGTTCCCAAATATTGCAACCACCCCCCCTGGACCCCCCTTGCACAAATATTACGGGCAGCATTGCCTCCACATTATGAACTGGGTCTAATGTAGTGATACCTCTGAATAAAGAAAATAATCAGGCTCCATACCCAACAATCTCCCACTTGGAGACTAATTATAGCAACTCCACTGCTACTTTATTTGTTGGACAATGACTCCACTTTGGACTTGGTCATTTCTCATCTTCTTCATCATACTTTAAGACCAATTGAAATTGAGCAGAATCTCAGTTTCCCCCTGGTTACAACTTTTGTTAACATATCTACAAGATTCTAGCTAGTGTGTATCTTTTCCAGCTTCAATTGTCCATCATCCAATGTGGACCGTATGAAATGGTACTTAAGATGTATATGTTTAGCCTTGGAATGAAATGCAAAGTTCTTTGCAATATTTATGGCACTTTGGCTATTACTGTATAACCTACTAAACTCCTACTTCTTATCCAATTCATTTAGAAACCTTTGTAACCAAATCATTTCTTTACTAGCCTCTATAGCAGCAACATAATCTGCTTCCATTGCTGAGAGTGCAACAACACTTTGCAGTTTTTAAACCCAAATGACAATTGTTCCACCTACAAGAAACACATACCTTGTTGTTCTCCGCCTGTTATCTCTATCACCTGCCATGTCTGCATCAACATATCCTTGTAGAGAAATGTTTGAACCACTAAAGCATAATGCTTGATTTTTGGTACCTCTCAAATACCTGAGAATCCACTTCACTGCCATCGAATGTTCTTTTCCTTGATTTTTCATGTACCTGCTTACAACTCCCAGTACATGTGCAATATCAGGGCTGGTGAAAACCATTGCATACAATAAGCTTCCAACCGCTAATGCATATGGAACTTTAGACATATAATCCATTTCTTCCTGAACCTTAGGACACATTTTCCTACTTAGTTTGAAATGACTAGCCAAAGGTATACTAACTGGTTTTGCATTTTGCATATGAAACCTTTTCAACACCTTTTCAATGTACTCACTCTAAGACAATGTTAACTTTATTCTTACTGTCTCTAGTTATTCTCATACCAAGGATTTATTTTGCAGCACCCAAATCCTTCATTTCAAATGAGCTCGCCAATTTTCTTTAGAGCACATTTATTTCGTGCATGTTAGACCCTACAATAAGCATGTCATCTACATACAATAAAAATATAATATAGCTATCATCATTTTGCCTTTTGATATAAACACAATGATCAGAGTGACATCTAGTATAACCTGGTTCAGCCATAAACCTGCCAAATTTTAAATACCACTGCCTTGTAGCCTGTTTTAAGCCGTACAAGCTCTTCTTCAACCTGCACACTAGTTTCTCCTTCCCTTTTACCTCATATATTTGTGGTTGTTGCATATATATCTCTTCCTCCAAATCCCCATGGAGAAAGGTTGTATTTACATCTAACTGCTCAAGATTCAAATCTTCAGCTACTACTAGACTTAAAATAGTTTTTATTGAAGTCATTTTAACAACAGGAGAAAATATCTCATCAAAGTCTATATCCTTTTTGTGGACAAATCCTTTCACCACAAGTCTATCTTTATACCTTTTCTACCTCCATCTTCTTCCTTGAACCTGTAAACCCATATATTCTACAATGTTGTTTTACCCGCAGGCAACTTGACTAAGTCCCAAGTTTGGTTCTGTGCTAAGGAGTCGATCTCTTATTTCATGGATTGCTCCCACTTCTTCCTAGTTTCTACCTACACTGATTCTTCATAACATTCTGGTTCACTAGAATCAATCAACAATACAGAATATAATGAAGGAAAGTACCATTCATGGGGTCTACTTATCCTGGTAGATGTTCTAACACCACTTTAAGGTGTTTGAGGTACTTGTTGTTGTTGTGGTTGATGTTGTTGTTTTAGCTATTGACCATTATGATTTTCAGGCACCTTCACTTTTTCTGTGATGTCATCAAGGACTATGTATTCTCTGTTTTCTTTTTCCTGCATCAGATCCTTATACAAAACCTTTCCATTGAATATGACATCTCTGCTCCTACTGATTTTGTGTTTTTCATAATCATAAAAGAAATAACCAAAATCGTTAACACCATATCCAATAAAGGTACATTTCTTTGATTTTGCCTCAAGATTTGTTCTATTTTCTTTATTAATGTAGACAAAGGATTCAGAACCAAATGTCTTTAAAAATGAATAGTTTACCTTTTTTACCTGTCCATGCCACCTCTGGAATACCACCATCCAAGGAACTTGAAGGCCCTGTGTTTATTAGATAAACAACAATATCTACAACATCTGCCCAAAATTGTAAAGGCAATCCTACATGCAATCTCATGCACCTTGCATGCTCCATGATTATCTTGTTCATCCTTTATGACACACCATTTTCTTGTGGTGTTCTTGGAACTATCTTCTCTTTGCGAATTCCATTCGCTGAACCATACCTATAAAACTCTTTGCTACAATATTCACCTCCATTGTTTGATCTGAGACACTTCAATCTTTTTCCTGTCTCATTTTCAACCAAAGATTTCCATTTCTTGAAAGTATCAAATACATCATATTTATTTTGAATACAATAAATCTAGGTTTTTCTGGATGCATCATCAATAAAAGTAACATAATAACGAGAGCCACCGAGAGATGATACCTGAGTAGGTCCCCATACATCTTTATGCACAAGCTCTAATTCTTCGCTATTTTTTCTTTCCCAACTCTGAGGAATCTTACTCTCTTCCATTTTCCATAAACAGAATTCTCACATAATTTTAAATCAACATGCTTCAAACTTGGCAACAAATTTCTTGAGTGAAGAATCTGCATCCCATTCCCACTCATGTGCCCAAGCCTATGATACCATAATGTCGTATCTTTTCCCATAGAGGTTAAAGCATTAACAGAATTATAAATATCATTGCATAAACACAATGTACCAACCTTTTCTCCTTTTGCTATTACCAGGGATCCTTTAGTGACCTTCCTAGTTTTATCTGTAAAATTAGTCACACAACCTTCACCTCCCAACTGCCCTATTGAAATTAGGTTTTTCTTCGGATCTGGAACATGCCTTACCTCCTTCAATAGCCATTGATTTCCATTCCACATGAAAATTGTACCTATTCCAATGATTTTAAAGGGTTTAACATTGCCTAATCGAACCTGTCCAAAATCTCCTTGAACATAATCACGAAAATGTTTCCTGTCAGGTGTGGCATGGAATGAGTCCCCTCAATCTACCACCCAGGAGTCAAAAATATTTTCTAATTAAAGAATCAAAGCATCTTGCAACACATCACTTGTCACATTTGTTTCATGGTTGTTTTCTTGTTGCGTGTCTTCTTCTTTTCCATACTGAGACTTGCAATCTTTCTTCATCTGTATTTTCTTCCCACATCTCCAGCACACTATCCCCAATATGAACTTGGATCTACCTTTCCTTGACTTACTATGATATCCTGGGCCGTTTCCTCTTTTCATTTCTCTTCCCCTAGTCTCTATAGTCAAAGCATTACATGATGTCTCACTAGAGATTTTTTATGGCATTTCCTCGCTAAGGATTGCACCGACAACATCATCAAACTTTAAAGTACTAGATCCAAAGATAGATTTACTAATGGCCATAACTAAACCATTCCAACTTTCTAGAAATGAGCATAGAAATAACAAATCCCTAACTTCATCATCAAAAGCTACCCGTACATAACTTAACTAACTGGTAACTGTATTAAATTCATTTAAATGATCAGCAAGAGATCCACCTTCTGACATCTTCATATTAAATAAACGCTTCATAAGAAATACCTTTTTTGAGGCCGAGTGTTTGTCATATATTTTTGCCAATGTTGACATTAAACCCTCTGTTGTCATTTCCTTTGAAATATTAAAGTCTATCGATGCCACTAGGCATGACCATATTGTTCCAAGTGCCTTTCTATTGAGAATATCTCATTCTCTCTCTGTCATACTCATCGACTTCTTTGTCTTTCCGCTCACTGGTTGGTACAAATATTTCTGGTACAAATAATATTCCATCTGCATCTTCCATAGCTAGTATTTTTGGTTGTTAAACTTTTCAACCCTAAACCTACCATCTTCTGCCATTGCTCCCACTCAAACAAGGAAACCTTCTCTCCTTTGAGTTTATCAGCCAAATAGACCTTCGGCTCTGATACTAATTGTTAGATAATTATATATTACAAAGCAAAGGAACACATAAAAAATACTACATGAATATAATCATAGAAAACACATAAAACAAGAGAGACACAGATATACGTGGTTCACCCAATTTGGGCTATGTCCACGGAGAAACAACCAGTGCTTCCTTTTATATTATTCGGCAAACTAAAGAGATACAACCTACGGTAGATTAGCTATAATGCCCTCTTCACTCTCACATAATCCCCTCTCTCTTTCTGACTCAGAATAAAGATCTACATAGACGCAATACAATTCCCTCATATATGGAGAGGGGTTTCCTTCTATGGAAAAAAACTCTAAATTAAACATAACTTCTACAGTCAAACCTCTACCTAATGAATGCCCAGATTGACTATGAAATTAGAACATTTTACAAGGAAAATTTACATATATTTTTATCTTCAGGGGCACTGGCCCCAATGGGCGGGGGGGGGGCGGCTCCCAAAGATCGCAGATGACCCCATGGACCCCAATTGCATTGCAAATATTATAGGCGGTGTTGTCACCACATTACAAACTGGGGTCCAATGCAGCGATACCTCTGAATAAAGAAGATAATCAGGCTCCATACCCAACATCGACCTTTGGAGGATGTATAAAAATATCTCTAAGTAATCCTCTAAGGTCTCATCATCACCTTGCACAATGGTAAAGATCTCATCTTACATTTCTCTATTTTTACAATATTCCTGGTATTTAGTCAAAAACACCCTCTTCATTTGGTCCCAAGAAGTTATTGTTCTCTCTCCAAGTCGCATGAACTAGTGCAAGGCTGAGTCCTTGAGAGTTGCAGGGAATAGCTTTAATTTCTAGGCATCTGAAGAGTAATCATAGCATCTAAATAGGATGTCAAACTCAAAAAGAAAAGAATCAAGATCTGTGTGCACCTTGCCATAGAAATGAGGGAGATCCGATGGTGGAATGTTCTTCATTTGAGTTATTGTTTCAGGATCCACTATTGGAAATCCAAAGGTGGATTTTTCATTAATTACCTAATTCTTTCTAATCCCCTCAGCATCATCCTCATGCTCTACGATTTTCATTTCCTTGATCAAACCACTTCCATTAAAATGAGAAGGTTGACTATGGCTAAAATTAGTCTCTGGAGCACCACTAGTTTCCTTCTTCCCCTTCTTGGGTTGTGTCAAACCTAAACTGTTGTTTCCAAAATCGAAGTGGATTGTTCCTGCGTGATGAATTTGTGTCTATTTGGACTTTCTGCCTGCAAACTAAGGTCCAATATGAGAAAAAATTTCATATTTATGACTGTTATCTTGACCACTATTGGGCTTGGGACCTCTACCCCTTTTAGGAATTCATCTGAAAATAAAAATCCAAAAATGATAAAAATTTTAAATTTACAAATAAGAATCTTAAATCAAATGCTGCAACTGAATAAATAAATCGGCACTATGAAATCCGTCAACAATAGAAGCACGTTGTAGGAAAAAATAAAAGCAGACTTACACCTACTGCAAAGGAAAGAAAACAGGAAATTTATTACCAATCTCTAGAAACGCCTCCCTAGCAACGAAGCCAAAATGTTGGGTGTAGGAATTACAGTTAGGAAAACTCCTTTCAACACTTAATTTGTCAACCAGGAGTTTCATATACTTTGAAGCATACCACAGGAAATTATAAGAATTGATATGAACCTTATCTAATTGTATTCCTACTTCTTCAATTACAAATTGTAGAATTGAAAGGATAGATCACACGGAAATGAATACCAAGAAAATTCTAGTGTTGAATGAAAAGAATGTGCTTCACAAAAATCTTAAATAAAGGGAACTCTCAATTCATCATAAACAATATAAATCAATAAAATAACTATTTAAAATCCTCTTCAGTATTGTTGTAAGATAGAAGAATGATCCAACTAATCAAAATGCCTATCTTCCTTAATATTTTCATTCCTGCACCAAGATGTCGTTCATGTACCGCAACAAGGTTCCTATACTGGAATGTTGTTCATGTACCGCAACAAGATTCCTGTACTAGAACATTGTTCATGTACTAGAGTGAAGATTTTGTACTGGAAGTATGTATAATGGGACCTTACTGAAGATCTGGACCTACATACAAGAGCTCTGAGCCCTTGTACTAGAGTACCTTGTTCTTATACTTGGAATGTTGATTCCTGCACTAGAACAGAGGTTCCTATACTAGGAAACTAGAGTTCCTATACTTTATTTCCAAATCGGTTGTAAGTGATGAAAGTGGTGTTAATAAGGAAAATGGATGAAAGTTGAAAACATAACTGGAACTTCTTTAAGAAAAATGAACCATTAACTAATCTCATGCTTGGAAATAAAAAGTGCTTTCATAGGAAAAGGAAATTTCTATTGGGATAAGAAACCGTCTCACTTGGAAACTACTTTGACTTAAACATCAGCAAGCTCTTTCCTGATATGACTATTTATTGAATGAATTAGATCTGCAACCTTATACAAACAATCATTTTAACTCAGGGAATCCTTGTGATACATTCAATATTAAATCCAGCAAACGAGTGCAGATACAAACCCAAATAATATAACAGTTGTTTAGCGAAAGCTTATAGACATAAATCAAATTTGAATCCAAACTTGAATATTAGAATATGCTTCACTAAAAAGAACAAACGCTATTTGCAAAATGATAATAAACCTACAGAAATAAGAACGACTGACTACAATGGATAAAGGAATATTTTCAATCTTGCTAAAACAGAAACGCACCTAGATCTAGATCACACGACTTGAAAAATATTAAATTTCATTAGCTATAAAGAATCTAAACATGCTCTGCTTCATTAACCTTGCATAAAATTAAATCTAACACCCCTTTAACAAAGGGAGAACGAGATGGGTTGGTTGGGGCCTAGCCAACCAACTCGTTTCCCTGTAATAAGATAGTAACTTCAAGCACTCAAATGGAGCATAACAATAATATCAAAATAGAGAAGTTCATAACTAGCATGTTCATTTGTATTAAGCTTCAAAAGTAGCAAACACACATCGTGGATCCCCTGATCCAACCCTGAAATGTGCTGCTCAAAAATTATGAATAGTAGCAAAAGTTTAATACAACATCACCCCCTAACATCTATAGAGAAACCCTATTAAATGTATACTCTGGCTCTTAGTTGCAACAAGAAATATAAAAACAACACATATTAATCCTTTTGACTATTCACAGAAAGTCTTAACTAGGGTTCTATAGCCGAAGTCCAACCCTCATATCCCGCCTTATTCTCTAAACGTCATGCCCAGTAAAGAAACTGATCTCTTGGCAAGAAATCTGCATGGTCTACTAAGATCTCTCCTCCATAAACGACGAGTGGAAAAAGGAATTAACAATTGCCTTGAACATGCAATAATGTTGACCGGTACAATCATGATTCCTGCACCAACCTAATCTTCCACATAGATTAACACTTTGTTTACATCGAATTACTTAGGAAAGGAATATATTAGTTACAAAGACATTTTAAGATATATAAAACATGTAATTTACTGATTAAGTACATATATAACCTTTGAATATAAAAAACATAAGAGGAGTGCAAGAATGTGTGCAATTGGAAAAAGTACAGGAATATATAGGCCTTTTGGGTTAAAACAGGGGTTAAGGTGGCATGTTTGGGATAAGATAGAGAACAAAAAGTAGGAAAATTCTAGCCACCAACAACCTATGCCCCCCTAACTAGAAATAGAGTGTTCTTTCTAAAATGTGATGATAGTGCAACCTATTAAAAAGGAAATAAGGTGAGAAGAGTGGGTTTAGTAGGTGGACAAACTTAGGACAATACTTTATGGGAAACGAGAAACTATTATAATAATAAAGTCAATTATTTGGACACACTAGTAGAAAATCATAAATTAGTGACTACATGACTAAAAAAATTAGTCACCACAGATTTTCTAAGTGAAATACTACCAAACATGAGCAATCTTGAGTGACCGAACTAGAAATGATTACATAAATTACTAATTCAGTTCTGAGTTAAAATACACGACTAGCTAATAAGTAATAAAACTAAAAATGACTAAGATGAATGACTAATTTAGCCAAAGAACAAAAATGTGTCTACCTAACAAGTTCTACAATAATACAAATTACACTAGTACAAATGGCTAATTAGTTACCAAAAAAATGACTATAATTTTCATATAAATGACTATTTTTCGATGGGTGACCAATAGTAACTAATTTACAGTATCTTATAACATGACCAACTTTTAGTTGTTTTTATCTTACTTATTAATTGGTTGTCTCAACTTTATTGTCTAGTAGTATATTTAGTCATTAATTTGGTCATTAATTTAGCCATTTATTTAGTCATTAATTGCCATTAATTAATGACCAAATATACAACAAAATATATTTAGGAAATCAAGTTTTTAGGAAATCAACTCACATAGGAAGCTATCTCCACGATGAATCATACCATCACCCATCCCAAAAGCTTGGTGTCCTTAAAATGCTTGCCATTAGAGCCCTTTGAATTTTTGACTTTGAGCATCTTGTGGAAGAGGAAAAACACTTGTCTTCAGTATTTAAGGGTATAGGATATAAATAAAAACATATTATGAGAGCTATAGAAAGAGTGGAAAGAAGAGTGCTTTTAGAGGAACCTAAAGCCCAAAACCTTCCTCATTGTGGTAGATTTTTCCTACCATATATTCAAGGGGTGACAGTAAGATTGCCAAAATCTTAAAAAGGAAAGACATAGTCACTCAGTTCTCAGCAACTGGAACAATTAAACAAGGTATGAGGTCTGTCAACGACGATATTGATAGACATCAACTTAAAGGAGATTTTAAAATTGAATTTTCTTGTGGCAAGTGTTACATTGGTGAAACAAGTCACTCTCTATAGAAAAAACTAAAGGAACATGGAGCAGATATTAAGAATGGAAGGTCTCATACGTTGGACCTTGTGGAGCATTCCTCAAAAACGAAACACCATGATAGTTTGGAGAGCACCTCAATTATCACAAGAGAGGAACAATATCATAGACAAAAGAATAGGGAGGCTCTTGAAATTATAAAACATCCCCGAGAATCTCAATAGACACAATGGTATCGAGATTAGTGGAAGTTGGCTTCCTTTAATCAAAGGGATTAGAACCACCAGTACATTTTAGGCAGTCGGGTAACTCTTTTCCTCTCCTATTATAATTTTTTGATCTCATACTAAAGATAAAATTAAAAATTAAAAA